>WBZZ01006814.1:160000-180000 GCA_019918135.1 Paulinella micropora | reverse complement strand
AGGCGGGGCCAGGGCTCGTTCCATAAAGCGCCCCTTGCAGAACGAGCTCCCACCTCCATTACAGAGGGCCCAGTAAGCAGATGGAGTTTCGAGACTGTTCGACAGTCTAGTATAAACCGACAGAGCACTGTGGGTTTTATTCCGGGCTCAACAAGCGAGAAAGGGCACCCTGAGAGAACAGGATTGTGCTTCCCGTCGCTATTTCGGCATGTGACTTGTAGGCGTATGGCTAGGCACACATAAGGCACCCCACCACGGGCCCAGCACACCCACACCATCCCCTAATTCTCTGTCTGTCGACAGATGGCACCCATTTCAAAAAATCAAGCCCAAGAGAGGGTCAGTGACACCTCAAGTGGCCTTGGTTCATTCCGTAGAGTAAGTGATAAGATCAACTGATGAAATATCGACTAATGTCAGAAAAAAGGAGCTTCTGATTTCGTCAACCAGGAAGTCTGTGGGTAAAGTATTAACCCGATGCCCAGCTAAGCCGTGATGTTTGCACGGAAGGGACTGATACAGGCAATACCAAAGCTCCCTAGTACCAGGCGGGGCCAGGGCTCGTTCCATAAAGCGCCCCTTGCAGAACGAGCTCCCACCTCCATTACAGAGGGCCCAGTAAGCAGATGGAGTTTCGAGACTGTTCGACAGTCTAGTATAAACCGACAGAGCACTGTGGGTTTTATTCCGGGCTCAACAAGCGAGAAAGGGCACCCTGAGAGAACAGGATTGTGCTTCCCGTCGCTATTTCGGCATGTGACTTGTAGGCGTATGGCTAGGCACACATAAGGCACCCCACCACGGGCCCAGCACACCCACACCATCCCCTAATTCTCTGTCTGTCGACAGATGGCACCCATTTCAAAAAATCAAGCCCAAGAGAGGGTCAGTGACACCTCAAGTGGCCTTGGTTCATTCCGTAGAGTAAGTGATAAGATCAACTGATGAAATATCGACTAATGTCAGAAAAAAGGAGCTTCTGATTTCGTCAACCAGGAAGTCTGTGGGTAAAGTATTAACCCGATGCCCAGCTAAGCCGTGATGTTTGCACGGAAGGGACTGATACAGGCAATACCAAAGCTCCCTAGTACCAGGCGGGGCCAGGGCTCGTTCCATAAAGCGCCCCTTGCAGAACGAGCTCCCACCTCCATTACAGAGGGCCCAGTAAGCAGATGGAGTTTCGAGACTGTTCGACAGTCTAGTATAAACCGACAGAGCACTGTGGGTTTTATTCCGGGCTCAACAAGCGAGAAAGGGCACCCTGAGAGAACAGGATTGTGCTTCCCGTCGCTATTTCGGCATGTGACTTGTAGGCGTATGGCTAGGCACACATAAGGCACCCCACCACGGGCCCAGCACACCCACACCATCCCCTAATTCTCTGTCTGTCGACAGATGGCACCCATTTCAAAAAATCAAGCCCAAGAGAGGGTCAGTGACACCTCAAGTGGCCTTGGTTCATTCCGTAGAGTAAGTGATAAGATCAACTGATGAAATATCGACTAATGTCAGAAAAAAGGAGCTTCTGATTTCGTCAACCAGGAAGTCTGTGGGTAAAGTATTAACCCGATGCCCAGCTAAGCCGTGATGTTTGCACGGAAGGGACTGATACAGGCAATACCAAAGCTCCCTAGTACCAGGCGGGGCCAGGGCTCGTTCCATAAAGCGCCCCTTGCAGAACGAGCTCCCACCTCCATTACAGAGGGCCCAGTAAGCAGATGGAGTTTCGAGACTGTTCGACAGTCTAGTATAAACCGACAGAGCACTGTGGGTTTTATTCCGGGCTCAACAAGCGAGAAAGGGCACCCTGAGAGAACAGGATTGTGCTTCCCGTCGCTATTTCGGCATGTGACTTGTAGGCGTATGGCTAGGCACACATAAGGCACCCCACCACGGGCCCAGCACACCCACACCATCCCCTAATTCTCTGTCTGTCGACAGATGGCACCCATTTCAAAAAATCAAGCCCAAGAGAGGGTCAGTGACACCTCAAGTGGCCTTGGTTCATTCCGTAGAGTAAGTGATAAGATCAACTGATGAAATATCGACTAATGTCAGAAAAAAGGAGCTTCTGATTTCGTCAACCAGGAAGTCTGTGGGTAAAGTATTAACCCGATGCCCAGCTAAGCCGTGATGTTTGCACGGAAGGGACTGATACAGGCAATACCAAAGCTCCCTAGTACCAGGCGGGGCCAGGGCTCGTTCCATAAAGCGCCCCTTGCAGAACGAGCTCCCACCTCCATTACAGAGGGCCCAGTAAGCAGATGGAGTTTCGAGACTGTTCGACAGTCTAGTATAAACCGACAGAGCACTGTGGGTTTTATTCCGGGCTCAACAAGCGAGAAAGGGCACCCTGAGAGAACAGGATTGTGCTTCCCGTCGCTATTTCGGCATGTGACTTGTAGGCGTATGGCTAGGCACACATAAGGCACCCCACCACGGGCCCAGCACACCCACACCATCCCCTAATTCTCTGTCTGTCGACAGATGGCACCCATTTCAAAAAATCAAGCCCAAGAGAGGGTCAGTGACACCTCAAGTGGCCTTGGTTCATTCCGTAGAGTAAGTGATAAGATCAACTGATGAAATATCGACTAATGTCAGAAAAAAGGAGCTTCTGATTTCGTCAACCAGGAAGTCTGTGGGTAAAGTATTAACCCGATGCCCAGCTAAGCCGTGATGTTTGCACGGAAGGGACTGATACAGGCAATACCAAAGCTCCCTAGTACCAGGCGGGGCCAGGGCTCGTTCCATAAAGCGCCCCTTGCAGAACGAGCTCCCACCTCCATTACAGAGGGCCCAGTAAGCAGATGGAGTTTCGAGACTGTTCGACAGTCTAGTATAAACCGACAGAGCACTGTGGGTTTTATTCCGGGCTCAACAAGCGAGAAAGGGCACCCTGAGAGAACAGGATTGTGCTTCCCGTCGCTATTTCGGCATGTGACTTGTAGGCGTATGGCTAGGCACACATAAGGCACCCCACCACGGGCCCAGCACACCCACACCATCCCCTAATTCTCTGTCTGTCGACAGATGGCACCCATTTCAAAAAATCAAGCCCAAGAGAGGGTCAGTGACACCTCAAGTGGCCTTGGTTCATTCCGTAGAGTAAGTGATAAGATCAACTGATGAAATATCGACTAATGTCAGAAAAAAGGAGCTTCTGATTTCGTCAACCAGGAAGTCTGTGGGTAAAGTATTAACCCGATGCCCAGCTAAGCCGTGATGTTTGCACGGAAGGGACTGATACAGGCAATACCAAAGCTCCCTAGATAGATAGATAGATAGATAGATAGATAGATAGATAGATAGATATCGTCGGCCACAGCGATTAACATTAACATACTCAGTTGATAGATAGATGAAATATCGACCAATGTCAGAAAAAAGGAGCTTCTGATTTCGTCAACCAGGAAGTCTGTGGGTAAAGTATTAACCCGATGCCCAGCTAAGCCGTGATGTTTGCACGGAAGGGACTGATACAGGCAATACCAAAGCTCCCTAGTACCAGGCGGGGCCAGGGCTCGTTCCATAAAGCGCCCCTTGCAGAACGAGCTCCCACCTCCATTACAGAGGGCCCAGTAAGCAGATGGAGTTTCGAGACTGTTCGACAGTCTAGTATAAACCGACAGGGCACTGTGGGTTTTATTCCGGGCTCAACAAGCGAGAAAGGGCACCCTGAGAGAACAGGATTGTGCTTCCCGTCGCTATTTCGGCATGTGACTTGTAGGCGTATGGCTAGGCACACATAAGGCACCCCACCACGGGCCCAGCACACCCACACCATCCCCTAATTCTCTGTCTGTCGACAGATGGCACCCATTTCAAAAAATCAAGCCCAAGAGAGGGTCAGTGACACCTCAAGTGGCCTTGGTTCATTCCGTAGAGTAAGTGATAAGATCAACTGATGAAATATCGACTAATGTCAGAAAAAAGGAGCTTCTGATTTCGTCAACCAGGAAGTCTGTGGGTAAAGTATTAACCCGATGCCCAGCTAAGCCGTGATGTTTGCACGGAAGGGACTGATACAGGCAATACCAAAGCTCCCTAGTACCAGGCGGGGCCAGAGATAGATAGATAGATAGATAGATGAAATATCGACTAATGTCAGAAAAAAGGAGCTTCTGATTTCGTCAACCAGGAAGTCTGTGGGTAAAGTATTAACCCGATGCCCAGCTAAGCCGTGATGTTTGCACGGAAGGGACTGATACAGGCAATACCAAAGCTCCAGTACCAGGCGGGGCCAGGGCTCGTTCCATAAAGCGCCCCTTGCAGAACGAGCTCCCACCTCCATTACAGAGGGCCCAGTAAGCAGATGGAGTTTCGAGACTGTTCGACAGTCTAGTATAAACCGACAGAGCACTGTGGGTTTTATTCCGGGCTCAACAAGCGAGAAAGGGCACCCTGAGGGAACAGGATTGTGCTTCCCGTCGCTATTTCGGCATGTGACTTGTAGGCGTATGGCTAGGCACACATAAGGCACCCCACCACGGGCCCAGCACACCCACACCATCCCCTAATTCTCTGTCTGTCGACAGATGGCACCCATTTCAAAAAAATCAAGCCCAAGAGAGGGTCAGTGACACCTCAAGTGGCCTTGGTTCATTCCGTAGAGTAAGTGATAAGATCAACTGATGAAATATCGACTAATGTCAGAAAAAAGGAGCTTCTGATTTCGTCAACCAGGAAGTCTGTGGGTAAAGTATTAACCCGATGCCCAGCTAAGCCGTGATGTTTGCACGGAAGGGACTGATACAGGCAATACCAAAGCTCCAGTACCAGGCGGGGCCAGGGCTCGTTCCATAAAGCGCCCCTTGCAGAACGAGCTCCCACCTCCATTACAGAGGGCCCAGTAAGCAAGATAGATAGATAGATAGATAGATAGATAGATAGATAGATAGATAGATAGATAGATAGATAGATAGACCACGACATCGATTAACATTAAGTATAGAAATGACAACAACGACGACCACAGCGAATAAGATTAACATGAGAAGTTCCTTGTCGTTAACCACAATGAGCAATGATTTCAAACTCTTTGATATCAGCCGGTTCTGATCTGGAGGGCTTGTGTAGTGGCTCATTTGAAAGCTCTCATCAAGAGCTTTCTAATGAGCCATAACACAGGTTGTATATGCAAATATTGACTGAGATCGAAGCGCTTGAAGTCATTGTTCGTTGTACTTAAGAAATAGGAACTTCTCATCCTGACACGTGCGCAAGTATGCACTCAGATCTTTCTAAAGTAATTAAATATCTATCTATCTATCTACCTATCTATCTATCTATCTATCTATCTATTTATCTATCTATCTATCTCTATCTATCCGTCTATCTATCTATCTATCTATCTATCTATCCATATATCTATCTATCCATCTATCTATCCTTATCCATCCATCTATCTATCCGTCTATCCATCTATCTATCTATCTATCTATCTATCTATCTGCGGATCAAGCGCTGACATGAAATTTCTTCTATCTATATATGTATCTATCTATCTATTTATCTATCTATCTATCTATCTATCTATCTTATCTGCGGTTCAAGCCTGAAGAAGGAGAAGCGTATGTTGGTGTGTGTCTCTGTATGTCTCTCTCTCTCTCTCTCTCTCTCTCTCTCTCTCTCTCTCTCTTTCTCTCTGTGTGTGTGTGTGTGTGCGTGTGTAAGCCTGGAGAAGGAGAAGCGTATTTGTGTGTGTGTGTGTGTCTCTGTATGTCTGTGTGTGTGTGTGTGTGTGTCTGTGAATGTATGTGTGTGTGTGTGTGTGTCTCTGTGAATATGCTTCTCATATGTGTGTCTCTGTGTGAATGTGCGTGTGTGTGTGTGTGTGTGTGTAAGTGTCTCTCTGTGTGAATGTGTGTCTCTCTGTGTGAATGTGTGTCTCTCTGTTTGAATGTGTGTGTCTCTCTGTGTGAATGTGTGTGTCTCTCTGTGTGAATGTGTGTTTCTCTGTGTGAATGTGTGTCTCTCTGTAAATGTACGTGTGTGTGTGTGTGTGTGTGTATGTGTGTGTGTGTGAATATGCTTCTTATATGTGTGTCTCTGTGTGAATGTGCGTATGTGTGTGTGTGTGTAAGTATGTTATGTGCATGCTTGTGTGTGCGTGCGTTTGTGCGTGCGTCCGTTTGTACGGTCATGTGCGCGCGTGTGTGTGTGTGTGTTGTGTTGGTGTTGGTGTTGGTGTATGTACTGTGTGTGTTGTGTTGGTGTATGTACTGTGTGTCTGTGTGTGTGTTGGTGTATGTACTGTGTTGTGTTTGGTTGTGTTTTGTGTCTTTAGTTCACTGCCGGCCTGATAGTCAAGGCGGTTCCAGTGGCCAAGTTCTCTAAACCCTTTTGCATACAGGCGACGTCCTCCGCGGTGAAAAGGGAGAGAGAGAAGGGGGGGGGGGGGGGGGGGTGGGTGGATGCAAGTCCTCCAAACCGTTTTGTATACAGGCGACGTCCTCCGCGGTGGAGAGAGAGACAGACAGACAGACAGACAGACAGAGGGGGGGGGGAATGCAAGTTCTCCATACCGTTTTGCATACAGGCGACGTCCTCCGCGGTGGAGAGAGAGAGGGAGAGCGAGAGAGAGACAGACAGACAGACAGGGGGGGGGGGGGGGGGGAATGCAAGTTCTCCAAGCGTTTTGTATACAGGCGACGTCCTCCGCAGTGGAGAGAGAGAGAGAGACAGAGAGAGAGGGGGGGGGGGGGGGGGGGGGGATGCAAGTTCTCTAAAGCGTTTTGCATACAGGCGACGTCCTCCGTGGTGGAGAGAGGGAGACAGACAGACAGACAGAGAGAGACAGATGGGGGGGGTGCACATATCGAGTGTCATTCTTTCTCAATGTTGTTCGTGTCATGCTTTCTCAATGTTGTTCGTGTCATTCTTTCTCAATGTCGTTCGTGTCATGCTTTCTCCATGTTGTTCGTGTCATTCTTTCTCAATATTGTTCGCGTCATGCTTTATCAATGTTGTTCGTGTCATGCGCACCAGGGCGATTCTGTTGTGCTGATGCTGCTAAATGAAAAGGTTGCTCTTTCTCTTTCTATTACTATTATTATTATTATTATTATTATTATTATTATTATTATTATTATTATTATTATACTATTATTAGGGAGTACATAGGCCATTGGTCCTTTTCAATGGGCTGATTGGTATAAAGCTCCTAGAGTAATGTTCTATGCCGTCACTTCCTTTATTCCACCGATTGGTGTGGAGACTTTCCTTATGGAATGGAGGACTGGATGCACATGGCCTTTTGGCTCAGCAATTGGCAGGAGATACATTATTATTATTATTATTATTATTATTATTATTATTACTATTATTATTATTATTATTATTACTAATATTATTATTATTGTTATTATTATTATTATTATTATTACTTTTATTATTGTTATTATTATTATTATTATTATTATTATTATTATTAGTATGATTACTACTACTACTACTACTACTACTACTACTACTACTACTAGTATTGGTTGTAATTATTATTGTTATTATTATTATTATTATTATTATTATATTATTACAGTATTGTTGTTGTAATTATTGTTGTTGTTGTTATTATATTATTATTATTATTATTATTATTCAGCCCAATGGCCTCAAGGCGTTAAACTGTGACGCCAACTCATAACCCTTTGGTGGTAGATGCTGGGGAGGAGGGTCGTTGCGCGCGTAAAAGATCTTAAACTCCGCATATGCTGGTTGATAGCCCAGGACCCAGCAGACACCAGATTGTTATGGGTGGGGTTTCGAGGCAGCTCTAGCAACCGCGCTTGGTGTATGCACTTGCACATTCGGTGACGTCTTGCAAGAGGTTGCTGGGACTGCGGAATAACCTCGGCTTAGTGCAGTCTTGCCCTCAGGAGCTCCATCGGTGGCCCCGATCATCAGGCGAGAGACTGACACGGGGGGTGGAGGACCTCGAACAAGGGTATTGGAGGCTTATGTCCGTTGAGGATATGTCATTAGCTGCATCAGTACGCCTCAGATATAGTAAATCTGCCTTGGAGTGTTGACTGTGACATATTTGAGGGAAATCCCGATGAAAAAACCTAGTCACACTTGCTAAACAGAGTTCCAGCCCAATGGCCTCAAGGCGTTAAACTGTGACGCCAACTCATAACCCTTTGGTGGTAGATGCTGGGGAGGAGGGTCGTTGCGCGCGTAAAAGATCTTAAACTCCGCGTATGCTGGTTGATAGCCCAGGACCCAGCAGACACCAGATTGTTATGGGTGGGGTTTCGAGGCAGCTCTAGCAACCGCGCTTGGTGTATGCACTTGCACATTCGGTGACGTCTTGCAAGAGGTTGCTGGGACTGCGGAATAACCTCGGCTTAGTGCAGTCTTGCCCTCAGGAGCTCCATCGGTGGCCCCGATCATCAGGCGAGAGACTGACACGGGGGGGTGGAGGACCTCGAACAAGGGTATTGGAGGCTTATGTCCGTTGAGGATATGTCATTAGCTGCATCAGTACGCCTCAGATATAGTATTATTATTATTATTATTAATATTATTATTATTATTATTATTATTATTATTATTAGTAGTAGTAGTAGTAGTATTGTGTTGTTGTTGTTGTTATATTATTGTTTTTGTTGTCATTATTATTATCATTATTGTTGCTGTGTTATTGTTATTATTATTATTATTATTATTATTATTATTATTATTGTTATTATTATTATTATTATTATTATTATTATTATTATTATTATTATCATTATTATTATCATGGTTGTTGTTGTTGCTGTTATTATCATTATCATTATTATTATTATTATTATTGTTATTATTATTATTATTGTTGTTGTGTTGGTGGTGTTGGTGGTGGTGGGGTTGTCGTCGTCGTCGTCGTCGTTGTTGTTGTTGTTGTTGTTGTTGTTGTCGTAGTAGTAGTAGTAGTAGTAGTAGTAGTAGTAGTAGTAGTAGTAGTAGTAGTAGTAGTAGTAGTTGGTGTTGTTGTTGCTGTTGTTGTTATTGCTGTTGCCGTTGTTATTGCCGTTGTTATTGTTATCGTTATTGTTATTGCTATTGTTTATTGTTTTTGCTGTTACTGTCGTGCTTGTTATTGCTCCTGCTGTCACTCCTTCATTCCTCGCCAACATCACCTTTCCAATCATACATGTAGTGAGCGAGCGAGAGAGTGAGTTGGTAGTAGTAGTAGTAGTAGTAGTAGTAGTAGTAGTAGTAGTAGTAGTATGCATGATTCTGTTTTTCTTTGTGCAGGACCAGAAGGCCTGGTTGGGCGCTTTTCACGCGCTCATAGCGGACGCCAGACGCCGGTGACACTGCTCTACCCAAATCCGTAGCGGTTGCAGGGGACCGACACTACAACCACCAACAACAGTTACACCGACGGAACGGGTCAAGTTTGATGGTTGGGTGAGCATTTGGCCTTGAACGAGGCAGCCCGCCCCTAGGATCTGTGCGCAAACGGTCAAAACTTGAAGACACAGATGCATCTTCGCCACATGAGAAGTTCCTATTTCTTAAGTACAACAAACAATGACTTCAAGCGCTTCGATCTCAGTCAGTATTTGCATATACAACCTGTGTTATGGCTAATTAGAAAGCTCTTGATGAGAGCTTTCAAATGAGCCAGTACACAAACCCTCCAGATCAGAACCGGCTGATATCAAAGAGTTTGAAATCATTGCTCATTGTGGTTAAGGACAAGGAACTTCTCATACAAGCCGAAATATCAACTAATCTTTGAAGATTGATTGTTCTCGTTCAATATTGAACCTGCGAGCAACTATCTATCTTATCTATCTATCTATCTTTTGGTATCGCCTGTATCAGTCCCTTCCGTGCAAACATCACGGCTTAGCTGGGCATCGGGTTAATACTTTACCCACAGACTTCCTGGTTGACGAAATCAGAAGCTCCTTTTTTCTGACATTAGTCGATATCTCATCAGTTGATCTCATCACTTACTCCACGAAGTGAACCAAGGCCACTTGAGGTGTCACTGACCCTCCCTTGGGCTTGGTTTTTTGAAATGGGTGTCATCTGTCGACAGACAGAGAATTAGGGGATGGTGTGGGTGTGCTGGGCCCGTGGTGGGGTGCCTTATGTGTGCCTAGCCATACGCCTATAAGTCACATGCCGAAATAGCGACGGGAAGCACAATCCTGTTCCCTCAGGGTGCCCTTTCTCGCTTGTTGAGCCCGGAATAAAACCCACAGTGCTCTGTCGGTTTATGCTAGACTGTCGATGTCACAGTCTCGAAACTCCATCTGCTTACTGGGCCCTCTGTAATGGAGGTGGGAGCTCGTTCTGCAAGGGGCGCTTATGGAACGAGCCCTGGCCCCGCCTGGTACTAGGGAGCTTTGGTATCGCCTGTATCAGTCCCTTCCGTGCAAACATCACGGCTTAGCTGGGCATCGGGTTAATACTTTACCCACAGACTTCCTTGGTTGACGAAATCAGAAGCTCCTTTTTTCTGACATTAGTCGATATCTCATCTAGACCTTTGAAGGTCAAGTTAATTAGATAGATAGATAGATAGATAGATAGATAGATAGATAGATAGATAGATAGATAGATAGATAGATAGATAGATAGATAGATAGATAGATAGGTAGGTAGATGAGGATTGAGTGAGAGTATGTGTGTGTGTGTGTGTGTGTGTGTGTGAGAGAGAGAGAGAGAGAGAGAGAGAGAGAGAGAGAGAGAGAGAGAGAGCAACTCTGAGCACGACGTGTACAAGCCCTTGGCTGTCTTGAAATAATAATAATAGTAGTAATAGTAATAATAATAATGATGATGATGATGATGATGATGATGATAATAATAATGATAATAATAATAATAATAATAATAGTGCTTCTCTGTCAATGGCTGATGCATTTCTGCACATGCGCCTCCATCGTCTCACCCGTGAGGGGAGTTAGAAGAATTGACGATAAGCTCTAATGACACCCCCGCAAGGGCAGTTCCAACACTTCCAGACGGGCCGGTATGTTCAATGAAAATACTGGTCCAGACGGATCGGTATGTTCAATGAAAATACTGGTGGCACCGACGGGAATCGAACTGGCGACAGGGCCCAGATGGTAGAACTTGACCACTGGCCTATCACGGTGTCCATAATAATAATAATAATAATAATAATAATAATAATAATAATAATAATAATAATAATAATAATAATAATAATAATAATAATGATAGTGCTTCTCTGTCAATGGCTGATGCAAATCTGCACATGCGCCTCCATCGTCTCACCCGTGAGGGGAGTACGAAGAATTGACGATAGGCTCTAATGACACCCCCGCAAGGGCAGTTCCAACACTTCCAGACGGACCGGTATGTTCAATGAAAATACTGGTGGCACCGACGGGAATCGAACTGGCGACAGGGCCCAGATGGTAGAACTTGACCACTGGGCTATCACAGTGTCCAATAATAAGGATAATAATAATAATAATAATAATAATAATAATAATAATAATAATAATAATAATAATAATAATAATAATGATAGTAGTAGTAGTAGTAGTAGTAGTAGTAGTAGTAGTAGTAGGAGTAATAATAATAATAATAATAATAATACTATATCTGAGGCGTACTGATGCAGCTAATGGCATATCCTCAACGGACATAAGCCTCCAATACCCTTGTTCGAGGTCCTCCCCCCCGTGTCAGTCTCTCGCCTGATGATCGGGGCCACCGATGGAGCTCCTGAGGGCAAGACTGCACTAAGCCGAATAATAATAATCATCATCATCATCATATAACAATAACAAGCCCTTGCTAATCCAGGGCTTTCTAACCGTGTGCAGCGTTTTCATGTGTGAAATATCGACGGAAACAAATGAGCGCAAAGTTGGGCGGTTTTTGTGACTTTAAATAGTGTTTTATGCCGCTAGCCACAAATTTGACGTGTTTTGCGGGCGAGCCGGGCAGGCGAGCCCGCAAAACACGTCAAATTTGGCGCGCCGCATAGGCAGTTCTATCGGTAACCTGGCCACATTTTGTGGAGGTCACCGATAAATGTCAATGAGGATGTACACGAGGACCCTCTCCTGCTTGTGGGAGACACGATTCAATTTGAGGTGAGACAATAAGCATAGACTATCGATTCGGCGGGACACCACATTGTCCGTTCAAATGTGTTCGTACTGGTACGTGTTTTAAAAAAAGAGAAGTGTTTGTTTGGAGCTAGCCACCTGGCCCAAAAAAAACTCCAGCATTCAGATCTCCTTTCCTTCTTTCCTTCCTTCCTTCTCGCTTTCTTTTCTTTCTTTTCTTTCTTTTCTGTTCTCTCTCTCTCTCTCTCTCTCTCTCTTTCTCTTTCTCTTTCTCTCTCTCTCTCTCTCGCTCGCTCTCTTTTCCTCTCTTCCTTCTTTCTTTCTTTCTTCGCCCCCCACCCCCTCCCCTTTTTTTAAAATTCTCTCCTTCTTCTTCTTCTTCTACTTCTTCTTTTACTCAAACACTTTTCAAGTAATAAGAAAAGACTTGCCACTCAGCGTCGAAGGGACCGTCGTAGGAAGCGTAAGAGTATAATGGAAGGAGTTGATAATGATTCAGTGATTTCGCAAAAAACAAAAAAAACAAAAGAGAGGTCACCAAGCACTGCTTCTTCTTCTAGTCTTCTTCGTTCGTGGACAAGTTCCTTCCGTGACACAACGCTGTTATTAATGTATCGGTAGTGCTATTAATAATAATAATCATGCGGCTGACTTGAATCATAATCTCGAAGTTCGGCTCGTCACGGTTCCACTCTAGATACAAGAATTCACGTAGTACAGTCGAAGACATTCAAGCGTCCTGGCAAAGTCAACATCAAGTTTAAGAGACTTGATCACAGAAACTGAAGGTGACCAGTCGGAACGTGCTTAATGCAGTTATGGTCACTGTGACTCGTATAGTATTGATGAGAGTCACAATGTGAAGTTTGAATTGTTTAGTTCAATTTTAACTGCCATATCCGTCCGCAAAATTTCAAGTTGCAAAATGCTACTGGCAGCTACTACTTAGTAACTACTGCCTTTTTTTAAAAGTTCAGTTTTTTTTTTTATTTCAGCTTTTTTCAACTGTTATTAATAATATTAATATTTATTCATAAAATTTCAACTTTTAATTTATTTTTTTTTTTTGAAAGTTTTTTTTCTTAACTCAAAAGTTGAAAGTTTTACGCTTCACTGGCTCGGATTGTTTGCACTTATTGTGTATATACCAATGATTCAAGTCTCAGACTCTTTGGCCGGTCGGATACCGTCCGAGTCACACGGACGGTCTATCAAGTTTATTCAAGTTTTACGGAGCCTTCCGGCCCCCGGGCCGGCGGTAGCATTCACAAATTTTGTTTGTGCTATTGCTGTTGACATTCAAGACAACAAAAAAAATTGATTTTTCTGTTTTGGTTGGAATTTCAGTTTTGGTTGGAATTTTGATTTTGGGTGAAAATTTGAATTTTTCAAATTAACTGCTATATTCGTCCGCAAAATATCGTAAATTTTCGCGAAATGTTACCGTTAAATTTGAAAATTTGAATTTTGTCACAAAAATGAAAAACTGTCACAAAAATGAAAATCTGACACAAAAATGAAAAACTAATTTTTGTTGTTGTCTTGAATGTCAACAGCAATATTACAAACCAGGTTAACAAAACTTTGGTCAAGTTTGACGTCGGAAACAACGAGATTGGGCCAGCAGGCGCCGAAGCAATGGCGAATATGCTTAAGGTACCTCTAACGCCTTTGCAATAGCTTTCGCCCCATCTGGTCCGATGTTATTTACGCCGATGACGAGCTCGCGGAGTGTCTTGTTCTCCTGCATATCACATATGTTTGTTTTTTTATGCTACCGCCGGCGGCGACCGCGCTGCTTATCTGACTCCCACTGTGACTGAACTTGCGGCTAGTCACTCATCACTGACAGGCACTGGCAAGTATTGTATTATAGATCATCATTACTTATATTACTATCATACCGGCGGTGGCAACCAATGATATTTTGAGACCTTTGGTAGGATAACTACGTTTACTATTAGTGATTACTTTGTGACTGATAAGTAATTTATTCGTATAATCGAATGACCGTAGAGTTCTAGTCAATAAATTGGTAACGGACGTAACTGATTGTATTGGCATTTCAGGATTGGTGTCAATAATCATCACTTGTATAATAATTACAGCCGTGCCAGGCGTGCGGACTTTATTTCAGTTTCGTTATTACCTTTGAGTTTGTCAGTTCCGACTGCTATCTACTTGCGGATTAAAAGTGTAGATTGGCATCGTGGCTTCTAACGGAGTCCCTCGGCAAACCGGAGTGTAAAGGTATTAGGTCCGTGAGTGACCGGGTAATTACCTCATCAACGGTCAGTATGAGCCGCTGGGGAAACGATTTTCGGCACCATGCGGTTAGCATGAGACAGTTGATGTCTCACACATTATTTAGCGGAAACAAAAAGGATTTGCAGAGTTGCTATTATCAAATAGAGGAGTATGCCTATGGTATTAGCACAACTCTCGGGGACATGTTTCATGATGCTTTTAAAGACCATAAAGCGGCAAAAACAAAATATTGTTTTGACAGACAGGATGAGAAAAGCAGAAGAAATGGACTCGAAGAACCGAGAGAACCACACAAGGTGGACACACCAGAGGGATCAGACGAAGAAGGCGAAACAGAAACACAACGACCACGACAACAGAGACAGAGAGGTAGCCAAACACCACAAGACCAGAAGTCACAGACAGACAAACCAGCCAACTGGAAAGACCTCACAAAGGAAAAGAAGAGAGCTTGGGAAGAAAAAGCGAACAGAAAGAAGAAGAGGGCGATGACAAGAACCAACAAAGATGTTTACTTGCTAAGAAAGAAAAAGTATAGAGAAGAGCAGCAATATCTGCATCGCTGCAGAATGTTTCAACTTCTCGCGACAGCATTTTCGGAAGCTAAAGTGCTACTATTTCTGCGTAGCAAAAAGATTAATTGCCCGTTTGAGAAAGTAGGCATTGTTAAGGAAAAATACGATAATCTCAGTGGTGCGGCAAGATATATCGAAGAGAAAGCATTTAAAGAGATGAGACCGAGACCGACAGAGGATATGGATGAATATCTAACACAACATCTACTGCAGAAGAAATGGCTAGAGGCCCTGAGAGGGAAGCCTTTTGAGCCAGAGGAAGCAGACGAGTGAATCGGTTGTTAGAGAAGCTAGCTGAGCATGAGGCCTATGGGCCTGCATACCTCAATGATCATTATAGATTAGCAGCAGCAAGCAGGCCATCACATGATGACATGGTAGAGTCGGCCAGAGAAATCTACGTGCTCTGGGAAGTAAAGCAGCAGAGACTCAGAAAGGAACGTAGGAAGGAGAGAGAGAGAAAGAAAGAGGATAAGGGAGCGAATCTACTGCTAGGAGAGGGAGAGGGAGGAGAGAAAGGAGAAAAGAGTATCTATCTATCTATCTAATTAATTTGTTAGGCGATCGGATGGATAGAAGATAGATAGATAGATAGATAGATAGATAGATAGATAGATAGATAGATAGATAGATAGATAGAAAGAAAGATAGATAGATAGATAGATAGATAGATAGATAGATAGATAGATAGATAGATAGATAGATAGATAGATAGATAGATAGATAGAAGAGAGTTATCTACTTGGTGTGGGATTCATCTTCTATCTATAGACCAAACAGGTCAACATATAAGAATACATGTATGTATGTATATATATACATATATATATATATATACATATATATATACATATATATATATATGTGTGTGTGTGTGTGTGTGTGTGTGTGTGCGAGTGTATATATATATATATATATATATATATATATATATATATATATATATATATATATATATATATATATATGTACATATACATATATATATGCATGTATATATATATGTATATATGTATACATGTATATGTACATATATATATATTATATATATATATATATAAATATATACATAATATATATATATATATATTTATATATATGTATATATATGTATGTATATATATATATATATATATTATATATGTATATATATGTGTATATATATATGTATATATATAATATATATATATATATATAATATGTATATATATATATTATATATGTATATATATGTATATATATAAATTATATATATATATAACATATGTATATATATGTATATATATATATATTACATATATATTTTATATATGTATAAATATGTAAATATATATATAATATATGTATATATGTATGTATATATATATGTGTGTGTGTGTATACATATATATATGTGTATATATATGTATATATATATATATATATATATATATATATTTATCGCTCGGCTTCAACCTCTTATCTATAGACCGAGCATATCTACCAATCTATCTATTTATTTATCTATCTATCTATATATATATATATATATATATATATATCTATCTATCTATCAATCTATCTATCTGTCTATCTATCTAATATATGTTAGGTGATCGGATGGGGGCAAGAAATAATCTGCTTGGTGTTTGCTTCAGTATCAATCTATAGACCAAACACATCGCTCACTCAGCTTCAACCTTTGTCTATAGAGCAAGCATATCCATACATCTATTTACCGATCTATCTATCTATCTAACTATCTATCTATCTATCTAATTTGTAAGGTGATCGGATGGGCGCAAGGACATATCTGCTTGGTGTTGGCTTCATTATCTATCTATAGACCAAACACATCACTCACTCAGCTTGAACCTCTATCTATAGAGCAAGCATATCCATTCATCTATATATCTGCCTATCTCTCTATCTAATTTGTAAGGTGATCGGATGTGGGCAAGGAAGTATCTGCTTGGTGTTTGCTTCATAATCTATCTATGGACCAAACACATCTCTCACTCAGCTTCAACCTCTATCTATAGAGCAAGCATATACATTCATCTATTTACCTATCTATCTATCTCTCTATCTAATTTGTGAGGCGATCGGATGGGCGCAAGGAAATATCTGCTTGTTGTTGGCTTCATTATCCATCTATAGACCAATCACATCACTCACTCAGTTTCAACCTCTATCTATAGACCAAGCATATACATTCATCTATTTACCTATCTAGACCAAGCATATACATTCATCTATTTACCTATCTATCTATCTCCCTATCTAATTTGTAAGGGGATCGGATGGGCGCAAGGAAATATCTGCTTGGTGTTGGCTTCATTATCTGCGCAACGTGTCTGTATATTGTGTTTAAATATTTTATGTCCGTATATAAAAAAACACGGGCCTTTTTTGATGTTGTTTAAAAAGGGGGGTTAGCGGTGTTTAGAGCCGTTTTTAGATATGGGGCGACCGACAGCTTTTATTATAAGAGAAATCCTGGCGGTCGCCCCATTGTTAAAATTAGCCTTTTAGAGTGTTTAGGGCCGTTTTTTGATATGGTTAAAAAATGGGTGTGTTTTTTTTGTAATGGGTGATAAGGTAAAAAAAAAGCCGTTAGGAGTGTTAGAGCCGTTTTTTAATATGGTGAAAATGGGCGAGTTTTTTTTTATGTCGTCCGCATTTTCATTTTTTTATGTTAGGGTAGATAAATTTAGATGGTAAAAAAAATTGTTTGAATATTAAAAACCTTTGGGTGCTTACAGTGAGACCGAAAAGGCCCGAAACCAGCAAAAAACACAGACGACAAAAAAACACAGGGGGCGACCGACAGCCGACCCCTAAAAACTGTGGCTAACGGCAAACGGACTGCAAACAAAAAAAACACAGGGGGCGACCGACAGCGGACCCCTAAAAACGGAGGATAACGGCCATACTCAACCGACGGCGAACACACGACCGACAAAAAAACACAGGGGGCGACCGACAGCGGACCCCTAAAAACGGGGGATAACGACCCGCAGACCCATAAAACACAGGGGGCAATATTAAACAAATACATTATTTTTTAAATTTGTATTTTCTATATATAAAATTATTAATCAAAATATATAACTGAATTTTCTAAAAGTTGCAAACATAGACCGCCCGCCGAACGAAAAGATTATAGCCGACTGCAAAACAATTTATATTAAATATTACCCATACATACACAAAAACTGCAATATATCTTATAATAAATTCACATTCACGAAGCCGAACAAAACACAGGAAAAGAAGCAGAATGCCGACGACCGACAAAAAAAAACTGGACCTCATAACAACAATAAGAACGAAGGTAAGGGCAAATAACAAAAGCTTAAAAATAGCCGACTTAGAAACAATAAACAATACCTTAAATTAAAACGACTTCTTCCCCGCTACAATCTTTTATAAACTTTTTTTAATATGGTTATAACCGCATATCGGCTTTTATCTTGCTTAGCTCGTGTTTTAATTTCCACAATTAACTCATACACACAATTTTTTTTAAATGGCGGAAGCTCTGATTTTTCACAGCGAACACTAATAATATTATTTTTTGTTGTATAAACAGGCAAATATGTGTCGGGCACGATTTCGCCTAATTTCTTTTCTATCTTTGTTAGCTCGTCGCAGGTTTTCTTATCTATCGCCTCATTAGTGATAAAACACAAATTCCCGTAAATGTCCTTTTTAAGATATTTCGCCGTAATCGTTTTAGACATTTTTGATATATATTATTAATCAAAAAAGTTTATATAGAAAAAATAATAAATAAATATTATATCATATTTTATATAAAGAACAAAAAACTGCAAAAAATAGCAAAAGACAAATGTTTGAACTGTGGCAATAAATTTAAATCAATATCTAATTTTACACACCACCTCACCCAGGAAGAAAGCTACGACCTAAAACAATACATTCAAAAATTAAGGCGACAGCTCGCGGAACTATCGGCGGATTATCACGACCTAGCAGAAACAACAGAAACAATTTTTAAAAGGGCAAAAGAAGTTAAGCAACAAAGGGATTTACTTTATACCGCATTAAACAGCCACCGAAAGCAGGGCATATATATAGATGATGATTTTAAGATAGGGGACCGCGAACCGATAATATACCGCACACCAAAAACGGGGGCCGAATATTTTATTTTTAGCCGAAAGGCGATGGCCCGATTAGCGATAAAGGACCATACGGGGCAAAATAAGATAATTGAAGGAATAAAGGACAAATTAACCACAAAAGAAAAAGAATCAAAGAAGCTTCAACGGGCTAAAAGTGGAAAAGAAGGCGATTTAGAAAAATTAAAAAAATTGTATTTGTCGGCACTAGCAACCATAAAAAATAATGAAGCAACGATAAAGGATTTAAAAGCAAAAATCCAAAAAAAGGACAAAGACACAACCGCGGACGGCTCGGAAGACGAAGCGGACGACACGGACGACGACACGACGGCGGACAACTCGGCCCACGACACAGCAGACAATAAGGAAACCACGGCGGGCATTACTGCGGACACGACGGCGGGCATTACTGCGGACAGCTCGGCCCACGATACAGCCAACAATAAGGAAACCACGGCGGGCATTACTGCGGACGATAAAAAAATATTATATGACTTTGAAATATTAAACAAATTCTCTAAAAACCTTATTTACGAAAGGACGGGACGAAAACCCCTTTATATTTCTATATACTACCTAACAATCCTAAGGGGCTTAGACTGTTATTTTTTAGAAGTGTTCGGCATATCGCTCGCGGATTTTATAGACATATTCAATAAATTACACATCCACATATAAAAAAATTAGATTTTGATATTATTAAAAATGTTATTAATTGCTATCAACACATAAAATAAGATTTTGTATAAGCTCTTTTATACGGTAATTTATGGCCCTAACTAATAGCTCATTATCACGGCCCGCGGTTCTTATTAACTCTCTATATTTATTAAATATCTCTTCTATTTCTTCTGCTGGGTCTGTGTCGTCGCCGTTTAAGCTGTCAAGGGTTTCATTAAAAACATCTATTCTTTTTTTGTTTTTGTTCATATATCGGCACGGCTCGCAATTCTTAAACCGTTTCGTTTTATCGG
>WBZZ01006814.1:140000-155000 GCA_019918135.1 Paulinella micropora | reverse complement strand
TAATACCATTTTTTTTTAACGCAAGCACTGTTTTATTACTAGGTATTAATACATTCAAGTGTCAGTCAAAATCACCAAAACTTTGGACTCGGTTTTTCTCAGTCAATGTTTGAGATTTGATGGTTGTGAATACATGATTTGAAAGCTTAAGACAAGGCTTTCCAAAGGTATGCTCAGCGTAATCTCATACTGACTGAAAAAACTAAGTTAGAAGTTTTGATGATTTTGACAGTCTTGAATGTTCCTAGTAATAATAGAATCGGCTTGCCACTCGTAGAAGTGAGTGGGAAGCAGAAGAGATAAAATGGAAGAGGTATCAAGAGATACTTTTTTTTTTTACGCAAACACTTTTAATAATATTAATAACTAAGTCACTTCCCGATAAGATTTATCTCCATACCTTGACATATCGATAGAGCATGTCTTCGGAAATATTAAGTCAACCCTTAACGTAATTTCAATCCACTTAAGTGGAGTGACTCCTGGTTCACTTAAGTGGAGTGGCGCGTGCAGAGGTTTACCAGAAAGGGTAAAACAACGTTTCCTGACTAAATGATACTAATGAATAAGCAAGTCACGATTATTATTAATAATAATAATAATAAAAATTTATTAAAAAAAATAAAAAATAAAAAAAAAACACCTCTAGTTTGTAATTTGTTTTTCTTCCGATGTCAAAAGTGGTAAAGTCATGTTGTAGAACGGTTTGGGGTGGCACTCGTTCATTTCGAGGGTTTTTGTGTTTTTCTGACCGTTCCGGCGCATAAAAAAGGGAATCAATGTCCATCATGGAAAAAAAGAAGTCAGTGCGAGAGGAGTTTGGAGATGTAAATGTCGTCACTCTGGCTGTCCGGCACCTTCGGCAGTGGACTGAGTGAGCTAAATAAGGAGCAGTTTGGGGACGATTGGGCAACCCATGAGGTTCGCGGTGTTGTACTGCTGAACTTGATTCAAAGGTCGATCTTGATACGTTGATTGGGATTTCGGAGAAAGCCGAGGACAAAAATGAGCATAGCCGAGATCAAAAAGCGCAGAAAGGCTCATGACTGGAAGCCAGGCGACCCCACAGAACACAAAGCTGCTGTTCCTGAAGAAAAAGAGGAGGAGCAGCAGCCTGTGAAGAAAAACCGCAAGAGGTAAGAGACTGATCTGTCTCCCTGTGTGCACACAGGAACATTTGTGTGTTGGCAAGCCAGACGCAAGGTCGACGGTGGACACTGCACAAGAGGAGTCGGATAAAGGTTCTCCACATGGGTAGGATGTGATTTAGCAATTTTTTCACTTCCACTGCTCACTGCTTTCGCTTCACACACATGAGTGTTTGCATGATTGCACCCTCAAAAACGGTGAGTACATACGGCCCTCTGCTCACTGACTGCATCCAGATAAAGTACATGATACATTTCACTTTGCTTCTCTCTGTTAGTACTCATACTGTCTGTGAATGTATTGGCAGAGGTGGAGGAGGATCTGACCTTGATAACGGGGCAGGGGGACAAGGCGAACAAGAAAAGTTCGAAGTTACAGACAGTGACCTTTCCGATGATATTGAATCTGACAACGAAGATGGAGCTGAGCCTGAGCCCTCTCATAAGAAAAAAATTTGATTTAATTTCGCCGGTATAATACTGACATAATATCAAGCCTGGAACGGGTGACTTCTATATTCCTAATATTAAACTAATTCGGAAGTTCTTACAAAAAATAATGCGTCTAAGTAATTAAATACCGAACCAAAACTATTCAAGAAATCAATATAAATGCGCTAGAAAAAGAGGAAAATACGGAGAAAGTTACTGTGTTTTTATTAATATTTCAGAAGTCTGGAACATTGCATGAATGTATTTGACTTAGTACCAGCTCGAGGTAGGTAGGTACGTAGGATAGGTGGGTAGGTAGATAGGTAGGTAGGTAGGTAGGCAGGTAGGCAGGCAGGTAGGCAGGTGGATAGGTAGATAGGTTGGTACGTTGATAGGTCGGTCGGTCGGTCGGTTGGGGTCGGTCGGTCGGTCGGTAGGTGGTAGGTAGGTAGGTAGGTAGGTAGGTAGGTAGGTATAGGCATATGGTGGGTAGGTAGGTAGGTAGGTGGTTGGGTAGGTTGGTAGGTGGTTGGGTAGGTGGGTAGGTGGTTGAATAGGTGGGTAGGTGGGTAGGTGGGTAGGTAAGTAGGTTAGAATAAAGCCTGACGGTTAGGTAGGTAGGTAGGTAGGTAGGTAGGTAGGTAGGTAGGTAGGTAGGTAGGTAGGTGGGCAGGTGGGTAAGGTAGGTAGGTAGGTAATTGGGTGGGTAGGTGGGCAGGTGGGTAAGGTAGGTAAGCAGGAAGGCTGAGAGGAAGGCTGAGAGGAAGGCAGGTAGGTAGGTAGGTAGGTAGGTAGATAGGTAGATAGGTAGATAGGTAGGTAGGTAGGTAGGTAGGTAGGCAGGTAGGTAGGCAGGTAGGTAGGCAGGTAGGCAGACAGACATACATACACACAGGCAGACAGACAGACATACATACACACAGGCATATACATACATACATACATACATAGATACATACATACTTATAACATACATGCATACATACATACATACATACATACATACATGCATGCATACATATAGACAGGCAGGCAGGCAGACAGACAGACAGACAGACATACAGACATACAGACAGACATACAGACATACAGAATAGCATGCATACATACAGACATAGCATGCATACATACAGACAGGCAGGCAGACAGACAGACAGACAGACATACAGACATACAAACAGACATACAGACATACAGACATACATACATACATACATACATACATACATACATGGAGAGAGAGAGAGAGAGAGAGAGAGAGAGAGAGAGAGAGAGAGAGAGAGAGAGAGAGAGAGAGAGAGAAAAGAGAGACAGAGTTCTCTTTGTGTGTGTGTGTGTGTGCGTGTATGTGTGTGTGTGTGTGTTTTGTGTGTGTGTGCGTCTGTCTGTGTGTGTGTGTATGAATGTGGATGTATATATTTAGCATTTTTGTGTTTATGTGTGTATGTTGGAGAGAGAGAGAGAGAGAGAGAGAGGAATTCGGGAGAGAAGGACTGAAGGAAAAAACATAATACGGATGAACTTTCGCAAACATGATTGTGTGTGAATCTGTTTGTAGTTATTTTTGCAAGAACTAAGCTTCAATATGAAAAAAATTCACAGAAAACTATGTAACAAACTAGTTAACAACAGCAAATGTGTTGTTATTTTTCAAAATGTAGGTTGACAGTGTCATAGAGAAGAAGAAAGAACATAAAGGGGAGTTAAGTGTCTGTCGAAGTGTCTGTCTGGACAGCAAAAATTTGCATACATGGAGAGAGGAGTGTGTGTGTGTGTGAGAGAGAGAGAGAGAGAGAAAAGAGAGACAGAGTTCTCTTTGTGTGTGTATGTGTGTGTGTGTATGCGTCTGTGTGTGTGTGTGTATGTATGAATGTGGGTGTATATATTGTGTATTTTTGTGTTTATGTGTGTATGTTGGAGAGAGAGAGGGGGGGCGGGGGGGGGGGGGGGGGGGGGGATTCGGGAGAGAAGGACGGAAGGAAGAAACATAATACGTATGAATTTTCGCAAACATGATTGTGTGTGAATCTTTTTGTAGTTCCTAGGTTATTTTTGCAAGAACTAGCTTCAATATGAAAAAAATATACAGAAAACTATGTAACAACAGCAAATGTTTTGTTATTTTGCAAAATGTAGGTTGACTGTGTCATAGATAAGAAGAAAGAACATAAAGGGGAGAGAAGTGTCTGTCTGGCACTCATGCTTCTGCGCCGCATCAAGATGTATAGAGATACACTCTCTAGAGGTGCTACTGTTTATCTCTCTCGTACGAGAGCCCACCAGCAAATAGATGGAACCTTTCCTGAATCAGGCCAAGGGCTCACTCAGTATTTCAGGAACATCTCTGCGGTTGTTACCGCTCAAGGAAATGCAAGGATTCTTGAGCGTGCGGGTCAGGATTTGTGGGACACCTTTGATCCCGTGGCTTAACTCCCTTTTTTTCTCCTTCTCTCTCTCACTCTCTCTCTCTTTCTTTCTCTCTCTCTCTCTCTCTCTTTCTTTCTCTCTCTCTCTCTCTCTTTCTTTCTCTCTCTCTCTCTCTCTCTCTCTCTCTTTCTGTCTCTCTCTCTCTCTCTCTCTCTCTCTCTCTCTCTCTCTTCTCCCTCGTCGGCTGCTTGGGACTTCTTGTCTCAGCTTCTCGCCCTTTCTCCCCTGCGGGTGCTCACTCCGCAACTGCACGTCTTCTTTGGCCCAGCTAGTGTGTTATGGAGTGGTCCTTCTTTCGCAGCCTTCCCTTCTGATGGGTCAGTGGATAGGGATGCACTCCATCTTCCTTTCCGTTTTCCTGCTTTGGGGCCTCAGCTCTAGGTTCAGAAGGTGGGCCCATGTTTCACTCGCAGGATATCTTAGTGGATATGGGACTCTTGCCACTTGCTTGAATGCTAGGATGTGACCCCTTGCTATTTATGACCTTGAAGGATTCTCTACAACTCTCTCTTTCTGCCTCCAGCGCTTGTGACTTTCTGCTGGTGCTTGCCTACTCCAGTTGACTTGTTCGGTTCACACGCGAGCTTCTTTCTTGGTGCTCAGACTGTTTTCCCATTGGTCTTGGCGAGTTTATCCTCCTTTTTCTCCCTCTTCCTTCCCTCTCTCCCTTTCCTCTTGACCTGCCCCTCTCTTGTGGCTTGTCTTTGACTCTCTCTGACTTTCCTCCTCTCCCCCTGTGTTGTTGTTTTACTATTTTGCATTCTCTTTAGCTCCTCTTTCTCCCTCTTTTTCTTTTTTCTTCTCTTTGAGCTCTAGAGTCTTATAGTACAGTGGACATGCTCTGGCGTCCCGTGTCGGCTGGGGATGATTAGACTTTTGTCTTTAAGTGGATCTAAAGCCCGTTATCCATGCACCATCATGCCATTGGTTTAATTATTTTTATTAAATTTACAACAACAACAACAACAACAACAACAACAACATGCTCTGGCGTCCCGTGTCGGCTGGGGATGATTAGACTTATTGTCTTTAAGTGGATCTAAAGGCCGTTATCCATGCACCATCATGCCATTGGTTTAATTATTTTTATTAAATTTACAACAACAACAACAACAACAACAACAACAACAACAACTATCGCTACTGCAGCCATGCATCAGCAGGTGCTCTGTCGATCTTTCTTTGTTTCTTCTCTTTTTGGTCACCTCAAGTCTGAGACCCTGTCGAAAACAAATCAAAAGATTTCCTGTACTGTAAACGGGTGGGATCCCTGAACAGATAGGGTGCGGCATCCAGTAGCCAGCGCTTGTCAATTCTGTGTGGTAGAGGAAGGGTTTTGGTGCCACTCACCAAAATCATATTGGAAGCGAGGTGGCAGCTACATTTAGACAGAGAAGAAAGTAGGAAATGGTCCCGGCGCATAAGAGAAAAAATTCCGAGGAATACGTGGCTAAAATCCGGAAAGTGACTGAGAAAGCGGTCAACCCGGGAAAGTATACGAGAGTGCCCGTAGCCAGCTAAATTTCGAGCCACGTGAACCTCGTCCAATTTCTACATACATACATACATACATACATACAAACATACATACATACATGCATGCATGCATACATACATACATACATACATACATGCATACATGCATGCATGCATACATGCATAAATGCATACATACAAGCATGCAGACATAGACACACGCACGCACAGAGAGAGAGAGAGAGAGAGAGAGAGAGAGAGAGAGAGAGAGAGACGGAAAGACAAGACAGGCAAGACAGACAAACTTAGTAGACAAGCCAGCCAGACAAGCAAGGCAAGACAGACAAGACAGACAAGACAGACAAGACAGACAAGATATGCAGGCAGGCAGGCAGCCTGTCAGACCTAAGGAAGGAGGTCCGAAATTACAAAAAGATTACAGCCAGTGGCCAGGGCAAATTTTTCCGAGTCACTGTCACGTGCAATGGCTTTTCATTTTTGGACCCTATTTTCTGAGAAACCCAGGCTCACCGTGTCAAAAAAATGGGTACACTCGAACGGAAAAATAGGGCTTGGTGGCTGTGACACGTTTTTTAAGTATTACGCGCCGGGACCATTTCCTACTTTGTTCAAGAACGCCTTCTTGGGAAAAATAGCTGCAGCTAATAGCTGCCACCTATATATTTGGCGCGGGGAGTGCAGTCGAAACGACCCTACAAGCTGCCAAGCAGTGCAGAGGTGCAAAAAAACCCTTCGTGTACAAGCATGGATTACTTCGAAGAGAAGAAGTTGAGGGCGGCTTTCGCAGCCTTGCGTGAGGGAAAGGATCATCTCCTCACAGAATTCTTGGTCCGTTATTTCAAAATTTCTTTATGGTTTTTTTGTCCTTTGTATTTTCTCACCATATTCAAGCTACTTTCTTTTCCTGTCTTTCTTTCTTTTTATCCCACAAGTTAGAATTTTTAATGATACTTGTAAAAACCTGTTGTCGTCACGGTAAAAACTCGAAGTTGAGATAGTCCCCCCCCCCCCCCCCCCCCCCCCCCCCGACACACACACACACAAACTTAGAATTTTAATTATTGATGTGTTAGAACTCATAGTAAAATCAAGAATGAAAGTCAAAGATGAACCGAAGTAAAAATACATAAATACTTACGGTAAGATCTAAGAATAAAATTGAAACTAAAAATAATAGACAGACATAAACAGGCAAAGCAAGCAAAAGCGAAGGCAAAGGAGATGATGAGGAAAATGGAAGAAGGAAGAAGATGCCAAGGCATAGTAAGTAGGGGTTAACATATATCGCAGGTAAGCTGGTCGTATTAAAGGTCTAGCCCGACACGGTAAATTGTCGGATCCTTAATCCCCCTAGTGCTTATGAGGACTTATGAGGGGAGGATGCGCGTTAGGCTCAAACTGGAGAATGAGCTAAGCTTTTTTTTTTTTTTTCAGTTTTTTTCAATGAACTCTTGAGCGTGCGATCCAAATCAACCTTAGCTCGACATAACATTTTATTATCATTATTATTATTATTATTATTATTATTATTATTATTATTATTATTATTATTATTATTATTATTATTATTATTATTATTATTATTATTATTGTTATTATTATTATTATTATTATTATTATTATCATTATTAGTATTATGATTATTATTATTATTATCATTATTATTATAATTATTATTATCATTATTATTATAATTATTATTATCGTTATTATTATTATTATTATTATTATTTTTATTATTATTATTATTATTATTATTATTATTATTATTATTATTATTATTATTATTACTATTATTACTATTATTACTATTATTACTATTATTATTATTATTATTATTATTATTATTATTATTATTATTACACCAAAATCATATTGGAAGCGAGGGGTGGCAGCTATATATATTTACGGCGCGGGGAGTGCTACACTTTTTGTGTTAAAATTTATTGCGAAACGACCCTACAAGCTGCCAAGCAGTGCAGAGGTGCAAAAAACCTTTCGTGTACAAGCATGGATTACTTCGAAGAGAAGAAGTACTTGAGGGCGGCTTTCGCAGCCTTGCGTGAGGGAAAGGATCATCTCCTCACAGATTCTTGGTCCGTTATTTCAAAATTTCTTTATGGTTTTTTTGTCCTTTGTATTTTCAAGCTACTTTCTTTTCCTGTCTTTCTTTTTATCCCACAACTTAGAATTTTTTTATGATACTTGTAAAAACCTGTTGTCGTCACGGTAAAAACTCGAAGTTGAGATAGTCCCCCCCAACCCCCCCAACCAGCTAAGCTTTTTTTTTTTTTTTTTTTTTTTTTTTTTTTTTTTTGTTTTTGTTGTTGTTGTTGTTGTTTTGTTTTTGTTTTGTTTTGTTCAGTTTTTTTCAATGAACTCTTGAGCGTGCGATCCAAATCAAGCTTAGCTCGACATAATATTTTATTATTATTATTATTATTATTATTATTATTATTATTATTATTATTATTATTATTATTATTATTATTATTATTATTATTATTATTATTATTTGTATGCACTTGCACATTCGGTGACGTCTTGCAAGAGGTTGCTGGGACTGCGGAATAACCTCGGCTTAGTGCAGTCTTGCCCTCAGGAGCTCCATCGGTGGCCCCGATCATCAGGCGAGAGACTGACACGGGGGGGTGGAGGACCTCGAACAAGGGTATTGGAGGCTTATGTCCGTTGAGGATATGCCATTAGCTGCATCAGTACGCCTCAGATATAGTATTATTATTATTTATTATTATTATTTATTATTATTATTATTATTATTATTATCATTATTATGATTATCATTATTATTATTATTACTATTATTATTACTATATTATTATTATCATTATTATTATCGTGATTATTATCATTATTATTATCATTATCATTATCATTATTATTATTATTATTATTACAAGAAAAATGTCAAATAATAAGCTTGAGAATCTTCAACACACGATAAAGATGATTCATAAGTTTTAATAGTCCTAATCAGAGAGCTCATAATCTAGAAGCTAATTACTCAAATATTCGTTGCGAGTCGTCACCTCCCCCCCCCCCCCCCCCCCCGCCCCCCTCCCGCCGCCTTTTTTTCTCGCAACTTAGAATATTTGATGATTATTGGTGTCGACGTCGTCCCGGTAAATATAATACTCGAACATGATACTGAAAAAAGATACAGTACAAGTAAAAGCAGACGCATACTAAGAAAAAACACATAGCCGAGAGACATGGCATGAGGAAAAGAAAGATTGCATACGCAGTAAGAGGATGCATGTATCACAGGTAAGAAGCTGGCCATATAAAGGTCCAAATGCCCGAAGCGTTTATATTAGTTTCCTGAATCCTTGACACCTCTAGTGTTTATGAGGACTTATGGATGGAAGGATACACGTAAGGCTCAAACTGGAAATAATCTTAGCACGCCTCGGGCATGTAGCCTATTGAATACGGACCACATACCCGAGACGTTGACATACTAATATCTCTACCGTTGTAAACCAAAACATGCTACCCTCCCCAGTCCCCGTTGTAAACGAAAACACAGTCCCCCGCATACAGACGTCAAACGAAAAGTAAACGCAAACGAAAAAGCGAAGGCATCAACGTATATAAAATATAGCAACAAAATGAAAATGTGTGTGGTGTGTGTGTGTGTGGCGGGGGGGGGGGGGTGTTGTTGCTGTGGTGGTGGTGGTTGTTGTTGTTGTTGCTGTTGTTGTTGTTTTTTTGGGGGCTTTCTTTCACTGCTTGTTTGTGTTCATGGTGAAGTAGTGTGTTATGCATGGATACGATACTATCTGCTCTGAATATGCCAAGTATGAAAGTGTTTTACGCATGGATATCTCTCTGAATAGGCCAAGTATGAAAACACATGTCTTCATCTCCATCTGGGATGTCTATATTCTTCTGGTGCCTCTGCAGTCGCCAGGGGACTGCAGGTCAGACAGATTTACATACATCAAGACATTATATCGAAAGGTCAGGACTACAGCTATGATGAGTATAAGTTTGAATAGCTGTGTTCACCTAATTTGACCACACATGCAGATGCCAGACAAATTTGTATCTTGCTTGTGTTACGTTATACCAGCGCGGCCCGTGGGTAGCACTTTCCACATGCACTGCATTGTGTTTGATTGCATATAGGTAAATAGTACTATTGTAAGAATCGACTTGAGTTTTCACAAGATTGGAGATGAAGGCGTCAAGGCGATCAGCCTAGCTCTTTTGGTACCTTGAGTTATGCAGCAATTTCCTTAGCTGCATCGATATCCTCATCCATGCTATTGTATGCAAGTGACAATATTTGCAGCACCTTATTCACCTGCACCACAAAGAACACATGATGGAAAACGTGCTACCGCTTGCGCGGCAAAAGGCGCAAACATATTCATATGTTGGAGGTTAATAGAACGTTGTTGTATGTTGGAGCAGGTTAATAGAACATTGGACGAGTTGAAACTACTCAGAAATAATATTGGCCCAGCGGGCGCCAAGGCTATTGCTGATATGCTGAAGGTACCTCCAATGCTTTTGCAATGTGCTCTGCTCCTTCTGCACCAATCTGGATCCGTGAAACGTATAGCTTCTCCAGCTTGCACTCCTTGTTCTCCTGTACACGCAAATAGATTATTCTTCGATGCTACGGCGGGTAGCCACACATTTATGTATGAATGTATTGGGTTTCATAGGTAAATCAAACCCTCAGTCGTCTGAATCTTCGAGCCAATCAAATTGATGATGACGGTGCGTTTGCAATCGGAGAAGCTCTTAAGGTACCTGTAGCGATTTTGCGATTTCCTTCCCGTGTCGTTCCCTTGCAACCCAAGAGACATCAATTAAGCTAGTGTTCACCTAACCCATGTTCATGATAAAGTGTCTGCTACCGTGCACGCGGTAGCGTGCCTCTGCAAACATATGTATTTTCAGCTCATAAATCGCGCAAGCAAGCAGTACAAATAAAGTTGTACACACATCAGACAGTCATTATCCACCCTGAGTAACGAGGCAACAACAATAGCGTCCAGGTTATCGTAGTCCTTGCTTGATAAGTAATTGTTGTCTTCCCGTCATGGAATGACTCGACAGGTATCCAGTCTCCTTGAGTGCATATTCACTCGATACTCTGGCTGACCTAATTTGCAGGACCGTCCAAGCGCTTGTTCAGTGGATCTGCGATGCAACAACTTGAGCGTGGCAAGCGGGCCGGTGTTGGCGGCCGTGGCCAAACAACGCAAGTTTCCCGAATATCGCTTCAATGAGATTTCGTTTCGTTTTTTTCCCCGAATATTGTATGGGATTCCGTTTCGTTCACTACGCGAGAACAAGATAACAGAGCTGGATTTGGATGCCAAAGGTTTGGGGCCTGCAGAAGCGGCTGTTTTGGCTGAACTCTTGAAGGTCCATGTATATTTCAGTAGATGACATTTTGAAAAATGTGAATGCTAACATAAACACAAACGATTCATGCTTATTGCTTTATGTCGAAGGTCACACAAATTGTCTCCCTCATGCTGTCCGCGCGCAGCAAAAAATAGAAATTTATTTGCACGTGTGGTCAAATCAGGTGAACAGAGCTGTTCAAACTCTTAACATCGGTGCCAACAATATCGGCGCAAAAGGCGCTGAACTTATTGCACAAGCGGTTAAGGTCAGACCACCAAAAGATTCCCAACGGCAGCAGCTCTATCAGCGCCAAATTTAGTAATGTTTATTAACGTTGAGTCCAGGCCAGTGATGGTCTTGTTTACGTTGCACCTGCGCCCAGACATCCAACATTGCATCAATTGTACCGCGCGGCAGCATTCATATATTTATTCGTGGTGTCTTGATAAATAGGTCAATGAAACTCTACAAACGCTGAGCATAGTATGGAACGAGATCGGAGAACAAGGCGCAGAGCATATCGCGGAAGCGCTTCAGGTCATACCTTCATCGCCTTGCCGGTAGCAAGAGTCCAGAATCGCCGATAAGGTTCTAGCAAGAGTTGAGTGAGGCTCGCATCGACCTGCATTCAGAAACCAACCGCAATTTCGCTTTACGCTTCCGTCTAAGTCACCGAAGTCCTTGCTTGATGAATTCATATTTTTCTGTCTTCCTGTTACGGAGTGATGCGACAGGTATAAAGTCGCCTCGATCATGAATGCATATTTGATGCTCTGTTTTATCTAATGTGCAGGACCATCCAAGCGTTACCTCAGTGGATCTGCGAGGCAACAAATTGAGCGTGGCAAGTGGCTCGGCGTTGGCGGCCGTGGCAAAACAAAATCCTCGCATCAGTGAGATGTGTGGGATTCTGCTTGATTCACTCCGGGGTAACAGGACAACAAAGCTAGAACTGTCATCAGAAGGTTTGGGGCCTGCAGAAGCGGTCATTTTGGCTGAGTTCTTGAAGGTCGATACGAAGTTCAGTAAGATAACATTTTGAAAAATGCGGATGCAAACTTACACGCATATTCATTATTGTTCATGCTTATTGCTGTTCGTCGAACGCTACCCGTGCGGGCAGCATGTTATAGCGTGTGTTTTTTACATGTGCAGGACAATCACACGTTGACTAGTCTAGACCTCTACGACAACGCCATTGGCGACGGAGGTGCAAAGGCGATCGGAGACGGGTTAAAGGTACCTTCAGAGCTGCAGCTATGTGCTTCATTTTCTCATCACCGATTCTGTTACTACTCCAATCCAGAGTCTTCAAATCGCTATTCACCTACTTATGTGGATAAATTTATGTTATTTTATTTTATTTTATTTTATTTTATTTATTAATTCATTATTATTATTATTATTATTATTATTATTATTATTATTATTATTATTATTATATTAATTTTCTTTGTTCGCTTCCGCGCGTGAGTAAAATTAAGTAAAGTGGTGTTTGAATGCAGGTCAATGCAAGCGTCACTTACGTCTCGCTCAACCGGAACCAGATCGGCGATGCTGGAGCTGTTGCTATCAGCAAGAGTGTGGAGGTCTGACCTTGAGCGCTTCCGTGATATGCTCTGCACATGGCGCTCCAGCTTTGTTTCCTAGGCCTGTTATGGCTGGTGTTTGAAGCGTTAGATTGATTCACTTATCCGATGCAACACACCACAAATAATTATATATGTGAAAGCTAGCGCTACCGAGCAGTGATAGCATTTGTCTGCGTGCGTGTGTGTGTGTGTGTGTGTGTGTGTGTGTGTGTGTGTGTCTGTGTGTGTCTGTGTGCGTGCATGTGAGTGAGATAGAATGTGTAGGTGTATGTATCTATGTATGTATGTATGTATGTATGTATGTATGTATGTGTGTGTGTCTGTGTGTGTGTGTGTATGAGAGAGAGAGAGAGAGAGAGAGAGAGAGAGAGAGAGAGAGAGAGAGGGTGAGATGAAAACGTGACTATTCCTTCACAGACGTGTTCACCTGAGAATCACACAAGCAAAAAATTTTGATCACAGCCCCCCCCCCCCCAACACACACATACACACACATACCTTCCATCTCACACACAATGTATTGGGCTTGATAGGTAAACCAAACCCTCAGGGAGCTGAAGCTTCGAAACAATCGCATTGGTGATGACGGTGCACACGCAGTCGGAGAAGCTCTTAAGGTACCTGTCTCTCTCTCTCTCTCTCTCTCTCTCTCTCTCTCTCTCTCTCTCTCCATACATACATACACACACACACACAAACACATCAGCTAATCAATTTTTTCAAACATGTTTACCAACATCAGATGAGTCGATTTGTCGTTACGCACTATGATTAGAGAAGCGATGTCAAGAGCGCTTATGGTTTTCGTGTTCCTTGCTTGACAAAAATTTGGCTGTGAAATATTTCGGCCATTGGTTTGTCACCGCAGAATACGCTGTTTTTGCACAAAACTTTCGGTGGCGGGAATAGGTCCCTGGTTATTTTTTGCCGACATTTGAGGTGGCCGAAATTTTTACTTTACGTTGTTGCTTGCTCAGTGCTCCCCTTCACATATTTGTGCTCGCGTCACGGAATGAATCCATATTTGTTATCTTCCCGTCACGGAATGACACGACAGGGATCCAGTCGCCTTGAATGTTTATGCGCTTGATGCTCCGGTTGACCTCATGGCATGTACAGGACCATCCAAGCGTCACATCATATTTGTGCGAAAACTATGGGATGAATCCATATTTGTTATCTTCCCGTCACGGAATGACATGACAGGGATCCAGTCGCCTTGAATGTTTATGCGCTTGATGCTCCGGTTGACCTCATGGCATGTACAGGACCATCCAAGCGTCACGTCAGTGGATCTGCGAGACAACGACTTGAGCGTGGCAAGCGGCTTGGCGTTGGTGGCAGTGGTGAAGCAAAACCCCCGCATCCAAGAGTTGTGTGGGGTTCCGCTTGTCAATGATTCACTACGAGACGGCAAGACACATCTTTCAAGTGTGGGTCCTGCAGAAGAAGCTATTTTTGTAGAAGTTTTCAAGGTCAATATGAAGTTCAGTAAAATGATATTTTGAAAATTGCACGTGCCAACAGACACAGACACACACACACACATACACATACACATACACGCATATATATATATATATATATATATATATATATATATATAGAGAGAGAGAGAGAGAGAGAGAGAGAGAGCGAGAGAGAGAGAGAGAGAGAGAGAGAGAGAGAGAGAGAGAGTTCATGCTTTTTGCTTCCGTCGAACGTTATTTCATTCCATGAGCCTCCGCCCCCCCCCCCCCCCCCCCCCCCCCCCCGTGTGTGTGTGTGTGTGTGTGTGTGTGGAGAGAGAGAGAGAGAGAGAGAGAGAGAGAGAGAGAGAGAGAGATGCAGACAGACAGACAGACACACAGACACACACACACACCCACACACCCACACATGTACACACGTGTACACTTGTTGACCTACATTTGCCATGAGCATGCGTTAGAAGTACCACCGCGCGCGAATAGCAAAATGCACATTTTTTTCACATGGTGCAGATCAATACAACGCTGGAAACGCTGTCGCTAAGAGATAGTTACATTGGCCCGGCACTCGCAGACCTGCTCAAGGTACCTCTAATGCTTTCGGGATGTGCCGTGCTCCTTCTGTACGAATCTTGCTCTGTAAAATGTCTAGCTTCTCCAACTTGCCCTCCTTGCTCTCTTAGACACACAAATACGTCTTGTTAAATACTACAGTAACTGGCGAAAAGCATGAAAAAGCAAACGTATGTGATGTGCAGGAGAACAAGACACTCCGCGAGCTCGACATGGCAGGTAATAGTACTGGATCGGATGGCGCGAAAGCTATTGCAAAGGCGTTAGAGGTACCTTTGAGCACATTGGCAGTTGCTTCGGTGCCTGCTGGCCCAATTTTGTTGATTTTGATATTAAACTCATCCGAGGTTCTGTTAACCTATTACACAATACACCCCAAGCAAATTTGTGAAAGCTATGCGCGTGCGGCGCATGTCTAACAGCTTTTATTTGTGATGTCACTGCAGGCAAACAAGGTTCTGCAGACGCTAG
>WBZZ01006814.1:120000-132500 GCA_019918135.1 Paulinella micropora | reverse complement strand
ATATATATATAATATTTTCTTTGAAATTTCAAAGGATATTTTCTTTGAAAGTATTGGTCTGTCTGGAAGGCTTGGAGCTGCCTTGCGGGGGTGTCAGTAGAGCCTATCGTCAAATCTTCGTTCTCCCCTCGCGGGTGAGACGATGGAGGCACATGTGCAGAAATGCATTCGCCATTGACTGAGAAGCATTATTATTATTATTATTATTTTATTTATTTGGTTATTTGTTTGTTTATTTATTTATTTAATTTATTATGCAGGTGAACAGCACTGTGCAGACCCTCAATCTCGATTGCAACAAAATCGGACCCGATGGCGCAAAAGCTATCGGCAAGGCGTTGGAGGTACCTTAAGCATATTGGCGATCGCAGCAGCACCTTCAGGGCCAATATCGTTCTCTGATATGTCCAACGTTTGCAGTTTGCATTCCTTATTTTCCTGTCAAACAAATTTGTCACTCTCGTTTATGCTACCGCGCGCGGTAGCGTCGCTGCGTTTCCAATTCATGCTCAATGGCCTTGTAGGTCAACAAGACTCTGCGTGAGATAGAGCTGGGACGGAACGATATCGAAGATGAGGGAGCGCAAGCTATTGGAGAAGCACTAAAGGTACCTCAAGCGCGGCCGCGATCTCCTCTGCACTTTTTGGACCAATCTTATTGTTTGTGAGACTCAATTCCTTCAAAGACATGTTCGCCTGAGAATTGCGCATCATAAATTTCACATCATAGAGTTTTCATTGCAGCCTCTCTCTCTCTCTCTCTCTCTATATATATATATATATATATATGTATGTATGTATGTATATATGTATGTATGTATGTATGTATGTATGTGTGTGTGTGTGTATCGCACACACACACACACACACACACACACACAAACGTACGCACACGCGCACCCACGCACGCACACACGCATACACACACACACACACACACACACAGGCATATGCAAGCACGCACACGGACGCACACTTTCACTCAAAGTATCTCTGTTACGTACACACACAAATACTACCCGCGCGCGGCGGGTAGCATGCCTAACAAATTACATCTATGATTCACTGCAGGCAAACAAGGTTCTGCAGAGGCTAAATATTGAAGGGAACGGAATTGGAGATAAATGTGTAGCAGCATTTGCAGACGCGCTTAAGGTACCAGCAGGGCCTTGGCGATTGCTGTTGCGCCTGCGTCGCCGATCTTGTTGTAACAGATGTGGAGCGTACCCAGGCTATATTCACCTAATATCATTCACAGAGCAATTGTGATATTTTTGCATGCTACCGCGCGGCAATATAATATTTTATCATGAACATGGATTAGGTGAACACCAGCTTAACTTCTCTTGATTTCGAATCAAACTACATCAAACAAGAAGGGGCAAAGCAGATCGCAAATGCACTAGAGGTACCTTATGAGCTTCTCCGGTTGCGAGTGCACCGTTATCACCAATAAAATTGTAGTGTATATTCAGCTTCCTCAGGGTTTGCAATTGCTTTACCTATGAGGCCCAATAAATTAATACATGCGTTGCTACCGCGCAACCGCGGTAGCATGTCTAACAAATTATATTTGTGATGTCACTGCAGGCAAACAAGGTTCTGCAGACTCTAAATATTGCACGCAACAACATTGGAGATCAAGGTGCAGCAGCATTTGCAGACGCGCTTAAGGTACCTGCAAGGCCTTTGCAATTGCTATTGCGCCTGCGTCGCCGATGTTATTGTTGTAGAGGATGAGTGTAACCAGGCTAGTGTTCATCTAATATCATTCACAGTGTAATGCTGACATTTTTGCATGCTACCGCGCAACCGGTAGCATGCAAAAGTATCATCATGTTTCTGCCAATGCTACTAGGTGAACACCAGCCTGACTCAACTCTGCCTCCACAACAACGGCATCGACGACGCAGGCGTAACAACAATCGCAAAGGCCCTGCAGGTACCTTAAGCGCGTCCGCAAATGCTGCACCTTGATCTTCATTTTGTTGACTGCAATATTTAGCGTCTGAAGAATCTTATTTGCCTACGGATACTATTGTTCAAATATATCAAGTCAAAAACAATTACGCGGAGTGTTATGGCGCGCAAAGGCTGTAGCGTGCCTCTTACAAACACGGACATGTATATCCAGCATGTATATCGCGCAAGCAAGAGCAAAAGCAGTACACGTAAAGCTCTACAAACATCGAACGAGTCATTACACACCGTCAGTAAACAAGCGATAATAATAGCGATCAGCACATGATGTCATCGTAGCGCTTGCTACGAATCGTAAATCCATATTTGTTGTCTTGCCGTCTCGGAATGATGCGACAGGGATCCAGCCGCCTTGACTGTACATGCGCTCAATGCTCTAGTTGACCTAATGTCCAGGACCATCCAAGCATCACGTCAGTGGATCTGCGATGGAACAAGTTGAGCGTGGCAAGCGGCTCGGCGTTGGCGGCAGTGGCCAAGCAAAACCCCCGCATCCGAGAGATGTGCGGGATTCCGCTTGATTCACTGCGTGAGAACAAGACAACAAAGCTAGATCTGTCTTTTAGATATAAGCTGGGCCCTGCAGGAGCGGCTTTAGTGGCTGACTTTGTGAAGGTCAACGTGAAGTTCAGTAGGATAGCTTTTTGAAAAATGCACGTGCAAACATACACACAATTTCGTTCATGTATCTTGCTTTTCGTCGAACGTCACGAAGAATGATTGTTTTGCACAAACGCAGAGGCCCTGCAGGTATCTTCAGCGCGTCTGCAAACGCTTATTCACCTTGACCTTGTATGTTGTTGACTGCAATATTAGATGTCTGTAGAATCTTGTTTGCCTGCAGTGACATCACAGATACAAATTGTTCGACAATTTTGCTACCGCACGCAAAGGCGGGTAGCAACTTGAAGAACCATGTATTTGCGTTCACAGGAGAACAAGGAGTGCAAGTTAGAGATTCTTAGCTACGATGAAAACTTTATGACTGCGTATTTCTTAGGCGAACCAGTCTTTAGAGAAATTGTGTCTCTGGTACAACGAAATTCTTCCAGAAGGTGCAGAAGCGATCGCGGCCGTGGTTGAGGTACCTTGAGTGCTTCTCCAATAGCTTGTGCTCGCATATCTTGGATTAGGATCGATGTTAGCTTTATCTCAAGCATAGTCTTGTAAACCTATAATGGTCATGAGCATGCATTATATACGCTAACCGCGCGCGCCCAGTAGCATATATATATATACATATATATATATATATATATATATATATATATATATATATATATATATATATATATATATATACGTATATATTATAAATATATATATATATATACATATATATATACATATATATATATATATGTGTGTGTGTGTGTGTAAGAGAGAGAGAGAGAGAGAGAGAGAGAGAGAGAGAGAGAGAAAAGAAAGAGAGAGAAAGAAAGAAAGAGAGAGCGAGAGAAAGAGAGAGAGAGAGAGACAGAGAGAGAGAGAGAGAGAGAGAGGGATGGAGAGAGAGGGAGAGAGAGAGAGAGAGAGAGAGAGAGGGAGAGAGAGAGAGAGAGAGAGATTGTCTTGCAAACACAAACATGCATTTCCAACTCGTACATTGCGAACGCAAGGGCCAAAACAGTACAAGTATTTCTGTACAAACATCGAACGAGTCATTAAACACCGTCAGTAAAGAAGCGATAATACTAGCGCTCAGCACATTGTAGTGCTTGCCATGAGGGATACATCCATATGTGTTGACTTCCCGTCACGGATTGACGCGACAGGGATCAAGTTGCCTTGAGTACACATGCGATCAATCCTCTGGTTTGCCTCATGGCATGTACAGGACCACCCAAGCGTCACGTCAGTGGATCTGCGAAACAACGACTTGAGCGTGGCAAGCGGCTCGGCGTTGGCGGCAGTGGCCAAGAAAAACCCCCGCGTCCGAGAGATGTGTGGGATTCCGCTTGATTTGCTGCGCGAGAACAAAACAACAGAGCTAGATCTGTCTGACAAAAGTTTGGAGTCTGCAGAAGCGGTTATTTTGGCTGAATTCCTGAAGGTCAATATGAAGTTCAGAATGACAGCAATTTGAAACATGCACATGCCAACATACACACTTTTGGTTCCTGCTTCTTATTTTTCTTCAAACGTCCCAAAAAGAAGAAGAAGAAGAAGCAGAAGAAGAAGAAGAAGAAGCAGAAGAAGAAGACGAAGAAGAAGAAGCAGAAGAAGAAGCAGAAGAAGAAGCAGAAGAAGAAGAAGAAGAAGAAGAAGAAGAAGAAGAAGAAGAAGAAGAAGAAGCAGAAGCAGCAGTAGCAGCAGAAGCAGAAGCAGAAGTAAAAAGCAGAAAAAGAAGAAGAAGAAGAAGAAGAAGAAGAAGAAGCAGCAGCAGCAGAAGAAGAAGAAGAAGAAGAAGAAGAAGCAGCAGAAGCAGCAGCAGCAGCAGCAGAAGAAGAAGAAGAAAGAAGAAGAAGAAGAAGAAGAAGAAGAAGAAGAAGAAAGAAGAAGAAGAAGAAGAAGAAAAAGAAGCAGAAGAAGCAGAAGAAGCAGAAGAAGAAGAAGCAGAAGCAGCAGAAGCAGTAGCAGAAGCAGAAGTAGCAGCAGAAAAAGAAGAAGAAGAAGCAGAAGAAGCAGAAGAAGCAGAAGAAGAAGAAGAAGAAGCAGAAGAAGAAGAAGAAGAAGAAGAAGAAGAAGAAGAAGAAGAAGAAGAAGAAGAAGAAGAAGAAGAAGAAGAAGAAGCAGAAGCAGAAGAAGCAGCAGAAAAAGAAGCAGAAGAAGAAGAAGAAGAAGAAGAAGAAGAAGAAGAAGAAGAAGAAGAAGAAGAAGAAGAAGCAAAAGAAGAAGCAGAAGAAGAAGAAGAAGAAGAAGAAGAAGAAGAAGAAGAAGAAGAAGAAGAAGAAGAAGAAGAAGAGAAGAAGCAGCAGAAGCAAAAGCAGAAGAAGAAGAAGAAGAAGAAGAAGAAGAAGCAGAAGAAGAAGCAGCAGAAGAAGAAGCAGAAGCAGAAGTCGAAGCAAAAGAAGAAGAAGAAGAAGAAGAAGAAGAAGAAGAAGAAGAAGAAGAAGAAGAAAAAAAGAAGAAAGAAGAAGCAGAAGCAGAAGAAGAAGAAGAAGAAGAAGAAGAAGAAGAAGCAGTAGCAACAGAAGAAGAAGAAGAAGAAGAAGAAGAAGAAGAAGAAGAAGAAGAAGAAGAAGAAGAAGAAGAAGAAGAAGAAGAATGGGAGAGGAAAAGAAGGAACAGGAGCAGGAGAAGAAGGAAGAGGAGTGCAAGTTAGAGGTTCTTAGCTACGATGAAATTTTTATAACTGCGTATTCCACAGTTAAACAAGTCTTTGAAGGCATTGAGTCTCGCGAAGAACAAAATCGGTCAAGAAGGTGCATCAGCGATCGCGGCCGTGCTTGAGGTACCTTGAGTGCTTCTCCAATAGCTTGCGCTCCCACATACGGATTAGGATTGATGTTAGCTTCATCTCACGCAGAGTCTTGTTAACCTATCATGGCCACGAGCGTGCTTTTTAAATACTACCCGCGCGCGCCCGGTAGCAATGATTTGTGTGTGTGTGTGTGTGTAAGTGTGTGTGTAAGTTGTGTGTGTGTAAGTATGTATGTGTGTGTGTGTGTAAGTATGTGTGTGTGTGTGTGTGCGTGTGTAAGAGAGAGAGAGAGAGAGAGAGAGAGAGAGAGAGAGAGAGAGAGAGAGAGAGAGAGAGAGAGAGACAAACACAAAAAGAATAGATAAATAGATAGATAGATGGATAGATAGATAGATAGATAGATAGATAGATAGATAGATAGATAGATAGATAGATAGATAGATAGATAGATAGATAGATAGATAGCTGAAAAAGCCATAAGCCTCCTATACTACCCCCGGACAGGAACTTTCAGCACCTCACAAGCTGCACACCAACCATCCTCTCGGATTGGTGCACGTGCCCAGTTCAAGGCGAAAGGTAGCCGAGCCCTTTTGAATTATACAGAACAACCACTAAAACACTCCCCCCCAGACATGTGCCATAAGGAGATGATCCGTCTTTAAGTCGAGGTTTCAGGAGTTCACGCTCGTTGTGAGTAACCCTCTACAACCTCGACTTGATCAACCGTTTGCATCACGGCCCCGGTCTGGAGATGGTTGCCTGTTTAGCCCTTGCGCAGCGCGCGATCAACGGCGGACACAAAACCGTCGTTATAGGGGGTTTGTTTTTAGGCCGGAGCACTGAACAGCTGGTCCTCAACATCCCCCCCGGGATAGATAGATAGATAGATAGATAGATAGATAGATAGATAGATAGATAGATAGATAGATAGATAGATATCAAGACAGACAGATAGATAGATAGATAGACAGACAGACAGATAGATAGATAGATAGATAGATAGATAGATAGATAGATAGATAGATAGATAGATAGATAAGAAGAGAGAGAGAGAGAGAGGGAGAAAGAGAGGGGGGGGGGGGGGAGAGAACGAGGGAAAGAAAGAGAGAAAGAGAGAGAGAAAGAAAAAGAGAGAGAGAGAGTAAGTAACTGTTACATCGCGCAAGCAAGAGCAAAAGCAGTGCACGTAAAGCTGTACAAGCAACGAACGAGTAATTATACACCAACAGTACAGAAGCGATAGTAATAGCGCTCGGTTCATCGTAGCGCTTGCCAGGAGGGCTAAGTCCATATTTTCAGTCTTTTCGTCACGGAGAGATACGACAGGGATCCAGTCGCCTTGACTTCACATGCGCTCAATTCTCTGGTTCGCCTCATGGCATGTACAGGACCATCCAAGCGTCACGTCAGTGGATCTGCGAAACAACGACTTGAGCGTGGCAAGCGGTTCAACGTTGGCGGCAGTGACCAAGCAAAACTCCCGCATCCGAGAGATGTGTGGGATTCCGCTTGATTTGCTGCGCGAGAACAAGACAACAGAGCTAGATCTGTCTGGAAAAAGTCTTGGCCCTGCAGAGGCGGCTTTAGTGGCTGAATTCGTGAAGGTCAATATAAAGTTCAGCAGGATAGCATTTAGAAACATACACACGCCAACAATATTACTCACACTGAGTTCCTGCTTCTTGCTTTTCGTCGAAAGTGACACACACACACACACACACACACACAAACACACACACACACACACACACAAACACATACACACATATACACACACTCACACATACTTACAAAAATTGTTCCACCTGTGCCTCCCGTCCGCGTAGCACGTTTCCAGTCAATTGCCTTCTTTGTGTTGGTGCAGGTGAACCAGGCGCTTACAACCTTCAGGCTCCATGACAATCGCATAGGTACTGATGGAGCTATGGAAATTGCTGCAGCACTGAAGGTACCTGAGGAGCTAGGCCAATGCCTCAGCCTCTTCAACTCCAATATTAATAATTGCGTTCCACCTCAAGTCGATGTGAAGAATTGTCTTGTTTGCCTGCATTTGCAGTCAAAAACAACGCGGTTGAAATTCCTATCTGCAGAAACTTGTTTGCTTGCAGTGACATCACAGATGCAAATTGTTAGACAATTTTGCTACGTATACCGCACGCAAAGGCGGGTAGCAACTTGAAGAACAATATACTTGCGTTCACAGGAGAACAAGGAGTGCAAGTTAGAGATTCTTAGCTAAAATGAAAACGTCATGACTGCGTATTTCTCAGGTGAACAAGTCTTTGAAGGCATTGAGTCTCACGAAGTGCGACATTGGTCCAGAAGGTGCAGAAGCGATCGCGGCCGTGGTTGAGGTACCTTGAGTACTTCTCCAATAGCTTGCGCTCCCGCAACTCGGATTAAAATCGATGTTAGCTTTATCTCACGCAGAGTCTTGCAAACCTGTAATGTCCGGAAGCATGCATTGTAAATAGTTCCCGCGCGTGCCCGGTAGCACTGATTTGTGCGTGCGTGTGCGTGCGTGTGTGTGTGTGTGTGTGTGTGTGTGTGTATGTGTGTGTGAGGGAGAGAGAGAGAGAGAGAGAGAGAGAGAGAGAGAGAGAGAGAGAGAGACAAATTGAGAGTGTCTTTGAAAAACACAAAGAAATATTTCCAGCTTGTACAATTTGCAAGCGAAATGAAAAGCAGAGTAAGCAAAGCTGTACAAATAAGCATCGAACGACTCTTTATACACCAACAGTACAGAAGCAATAATAATAGCGCTCAGCTCATCGTAGCGCTTGCCAGGAGGGATAAGTCCGTCACGGAGAGATACGACAGGGATCCAGTCGCCTTGACTTCACATGCGCTCGATGCTCTAATTCGCCTCATGGCATGTACAGGACCATCCAAGCGTCACGTCAGTGGATCTGCGAAACAACGACTTGAGCGCGGCAAGCGGCTCAACGTTGGCGGCAGTGGCCAAGCAAAACCCCCGCATCCGAGAGATGTGTGGGATTCCGCTTGATTTGCTGCGCGAGAACAAGACAACAGAGGTCGATCTGTCTGACAAAAGTCTGGGCCCTGCAGAAGCGGTTATTTTGGCTGAATTCGTGAAGGTCAATATGAAGTTCAGAATGACAGCATTTTGAAACATGCACGCACGAACATAAACACACTGTGTTCCTGCTTCTTGCTTTTCGTCGAACGTGACACACACACACACACACACACACACTCACACACACATTGTTCCACCTGTGCCTCCCGTCCGCGTAGCACGTTTCCAGTCATATTTTCTTTTCTTTGTGTTGATGCAGGTGAACCAGGCGCTTACAACCTTCAGGCTCCATGACAATCGCATAGGTACTGATGGAGCTAAGGAAATTGCTGCAGCACTGAAGGTACCTGAGGAGCTAGGCCAATGCCTCAGCCCCTTCATCTCCAATATTAATAATTGCGTTCCACCTCAAGTCGATGTGAAGAATTGTCTTGTTTGCCTGCATTTGCAGTCAAAAACAACGCGGTTGAAATTCCTATCTGCAGAAACTTGTTTGCTTGCAGTGACATCACAGATGCAAATTGTTAGACAATTTTGCTACGTATACCGCACGCAAAGGCGGGTAGCAACTTGAAGAACAATATACTTGCGTTCACAGGAGAACAAGGAGTGCAAGTTAGAGATTCTTAGCTAAAATGAAAACGTTATGACTGCGTATTTCTCAGGTGAACAAGTCTTTGAAGGCATTGAGTCTCACGAAGTGCGACATTGGTCCAAAAGGTGCAGAAGCGATCGCGGCCGTGGTTGAGGTACCTTGAGTGCTTCTTCAATAGCTTGCGCTCCCACAACTCGGATTAAAATCGATGTTAGCTTTATCTCACGCAGAGTCGTGTTGACCTGTAATGTCCGGAAGCATGCATTATAAACGCTTTCTGCGCGCGCCCGGTAGCACTGATTTGTGCGTTTGTTCGTGTGTGTGTGTGTGTGTGTGTGTGTGTGTGCGTGTGTGTGTGTGTGTGTGTGTGTGTCTGTCTGTCTGTCTGTCTGTCTGTCTGTCTGTTTGTCTGTCTGTTTGTCTGTCTGTGTGTCTGTTTGTGTGTGTGTGAAAGAGAGAGAGAGAGAGAGAGAGTGTGTGTCTTTGAAAAACGCAAACATGTATATCCAGCTCGTACAGTTCGCAAGCAAGAGCAAAAGAAGTACAAGCAAAGCTGTACAAATAAGCATCGAACGACTCTTTATACACCGTCAGTACAGAAGCGATAATAATAGCGCTCAGCTCATCTTAGCGCTTCCAGGAGGGATAAGTCCATATTTGTTGTCTTCCCGTCACGGAGAGATACGACAGGGATCCATACATGCGCTTAATTCTCTGGTTCGCCTCATGGCATGTACAGGGACATCCAAGTATCACGTCACTGGATCTGCGAAGCAACAAGTTGAGCGTGGCAAGCGGTTCAACGTTGGCGGCAGTGGCCAAGCAAAACCCCCGCATCCGAGAGATGTGTGGGATTCCGCTTGATTTGCTGCGCGAGAACAAGACAACAGAGCTAGATCTGTCTGGAAGAAGTCTGGGCCCTGCAAAAAGTCTGGGCCCTGCAGAAGCGGTTATTTTGGCTGAATTCGTGAAGGTCAATATGAAGTTCAGAAGAATAAGATCTTGAAACATGCACGCGCCAACATACACACACTGCGTTTTGCTTCTTGTTTTTGGTCAATCGTCACACACACACACACATACACACACACACACATAGAGACATATACATATATATATAATCGTTTAACATATGGTACCCGCTCTTCTCTTGAAATTCGTATTGAGCTTCATAGGTAAACACCCTACATCATCTCTTGTGATCCATTGTTCAGGAAAACAGCGCACTTCGTGAGCTTGATGTGCGCGACAATGACATCGGGGATGATGGCGCAGAAGCGATCGGAAAGGTGCTAGAGGTACCTTAAGCTTGTTTGCGATTGATTGGGGAATTTGCTGACCTACTATTTTTAACTTTTATGCGTAGCTCGAAGACCCCTCCCCCCCCTCCCCCCCCTTTTTTTTTCTCCTTCCTATTAGTATGTACCATAATGAGTGTGTTACCCGCGCGGCGGTAGCATATGCAAAAAGGTGATGGATGGGCCCTGTTTGTATCTGTTTGTATGTGCAGGCGAACATGAACCTTTTGAATCTCTCTCACTCTGATTCTTGTTGTCACTTACAACTTCTCTCTCTCTCTCTCTCTCTCTCTCTCTCTCTCTCTCTCTGTATGTGTTGTGTGTGTGTGTGTGTCTCTCTCTCTCTCTCTCTCTCTCTCTTTCTCTCTCTCGTACACACACATACACACACAAACACACAATTACACACACACACACAAACACACAATTACACACACACACACACACACACACACAACACACAACACAAACACACACGCACACACACACACACACACATACACACACACACACACACACACACACACACACACACACACACACACACACACATGCTACCCGCGCAACAAAATGCATCATGTATCTTTGATATTCAGATCAACCCGTTGCTCGAGAATGTGTACGGAGTGGAACTCAAGGACAGCTTCGAAACGCTGCCTTCAGAGGTTCTGCAGCATGGCAATAAAGGCATCCTTCAGTACCTGCGCAGTGTTCAGTCGAGCGGCACGCGTCCAAGCTATCAAGGCAAGATTGTCTTCCTGGGTGATATGGGGGTGGGCAAGACCAGGTATGGGCAAACATGAAGTCTCGTTTCTGTGTCACACAAATCGCAACTTCTTCTTCTCAGGCTCTCTTCTTCTTCTTCTTCTTCTTCTTCTTCTTCTTCTTCTTCTTCTTCTTCTTCTTTGTCGTCGTTGTCGTCGTATGAGGACAGCTAAATATTTTCTTCTAAGACTTCTTACTTCTCTCTCTCTCTCTCTCTCTCTCTATATATATATATATATATATATATATATATGTATATATATATGTATGTATGTATGTATGTATATATATGTATGTATATAAAGCTCTCTCTCTCTCTCTCTCTCTCTCTCTCGTCTTTCTCTCTCTCTCTCTCTCTCTCTCTCGCTCTCTCTCTGTCTCTGTCTCTCTCTCGCTCTCTCTCTCTCTCTCTCTCTCTCTCTCTTTCTCTTTCTCGCTCTCGCTCTTCAAGGTTAGCTCATTATAATGACCTGAGGAGAAAACACATCTACAGAAAGGATAATAGACATGTACATGTATCAACGCTTGCCGACGCTCTGACTGAACACTACTCTGCCTGCGTGGATAGTCTGATGCACACGCTGCAAGGTAAGTCGTACCAAGGCACCTCGACCGTGGGTGTGGACATACAAGAATGGGCAGTGACTCACCCGGATCCCGCCGTGAAAGAGCCTTTGACCCTATCGACTTGGGACTTCGCCGGCCAAGAAATGTACACCCCCTTTGGGTTGTAGTTGGTTGTTTTCTAATTGTTTGCAACGACATGTCCACGCACAAGTAATTTTATGCTGACCATGTACCAATACAAAACTAGACCTCAAATGCACATGTGCATGATTACGCATACACTGACACGTTCGCGCGCACGCATACGTGCGCTCGTCACTGGGCATGCGTACACAATGATGATAAACAAGCATTCACAAAGGAGCACATGCAGCAAAGAAACCTCCGGTACATACAAGAAAAGGCATGCACGAGTGTGTATTTATTTGCGTTTTTGCAATTATGTGGAGTATGTGTACTCTTATGTGCATTGTCTTGCGTGTGTTAGCATTTATTACGCTTGTCTGAAGTACTGTGTTTCAATGTGCTTATTGTACGTATTATATGATGTTTAACTGGGTTCAATATTGATTGTATGTGTATGTTAGTGCACATGTGTATGAGCTTCTATGCGTTACATGTTTAATAGGTATTACAGCGCTCATCAGATATTTCTGTCAAGGCACAGCCTCTTCATGCTAGCGTGGGACCCCAGCACGACCGAGTAAGCATGACGAGTTTTGTGGCATGACTTGGCATGACTGACAGTGTTTTTCTTCTATCTTGCCTCACCTTGAGCGTATGCTTCACCGTGGCCACATGCTCAAACAGAAATCGCTGCGGCCGTGAAGATCGAGGAATCAATAACAAAGTACCTCGACCTTGTGTCAGCTTCAAAGATGTGCTGTG
>WBZZ01006814.1:112500-115000 GCA_019918135.1 Paulinella micropora | reverse complement strand
AACAGGTTTGCGTGTCGACGTCAGTCACGACTGGTTGTGTGCTGTCTTGAGGGAAATGACATGGATGTTTCTGATGTTTGGTCCGTGCATACGCAGGAGATTGAGCGGAAGCGGGCAGAGCACAAGCAACAGTTGCTGAAAGAGGTGGAAAAGCTGAAGAAGCAAGACGGCATCTTGCAAAGACTGCAGGAATACCAGGCCAGACCCCCGAGAATAAAGTACTATGGATTTCTTTCTCACTACCAGAAAGAAGGGGCTGATGCTTGCCGCGCCATCTTTTTATGGTTGGCGGAAAAGAACTTGGACATGTGGCTAGATAAAAAAGCAAAACGCCTCGACCTGCCCGGCATGGTGGAGGGCATCGCTGAATCGGCATGCTTCGTGCTTTGGGGCACTGGTGGCTATTTCGACCGCCCGTTCTGCTTGTTTGAGCTGGAGATTGCGCGACTACTCAAGAAGCCGATCGTGTGCATTCGTGAGAGCGACGACCGCATGTATCCTTTGTCTTTCCAGGATTTGTGCAGAGCGGATCCTCAACTCGTGCTACACGATGTGGTCGCGGTCAACCGCGAGTACTACGATGCTTTTGCCGATAAAATAGCACACCGCCTCAGGGTGAGCTGGGCGCACTGCCAGCCGGCAGCTGCAGCAAAAGAGCCGGGACCAGTGAGCAGCGTGAAGCAGGCGGCGGCCGGCAGCAACAGCGAGCTGACGCAGGCACAGCTGGACGCGGTGCACGCGGTGGACCTGGACGCGGATAGCCTAGCGCTCACCAGTGACGAGGACTTGGAGGCGCTTTTCAAGGAGCTGAACGTGTCGATGGCCACAAAGATCAAGATCAAGGCCGCGAAGAAGAAGCTAACCCAAGCATGAAGCGCACTATCGCTCTAGCCCCTCAGATATGACTATGCCTCCAGCTGCTGCCCCAATGGCAAACTCTCGCCTCTCCCATCTATAGCTAGCAAATGCTGGAGAGGTTTTGGGTATCACATCATGTAGGACGAGTGGCATGTGGTGGAGGCCGTCAAGACCGTGAGAGGGGATGCGCGGCTGCGGTGCTGAGCGGAAAACTACATGCGACGCCGATCGGTGGATAAAGTACTAAGTAGCGTATCTAGCGAGTCGTTATCATCTGCAGAGTGTTTTGATCCAAAAGCCAACATGTGGGAGGACGTTTTTATATTTATATATATTAGCGACTCCAGACTTCATCATTGCTACATTGACTTAAACTTGAATATATAGATGATTAATAACTAAAACTGCTACTATTATACTACTGTGACGATGGAGAAGACTGAGGAATATGATCCCTAATGTAGAGGCCGGGACTTCGTAACCTTCACACCAAAGATAACCAAAAGTCGTAGACCGAAACAATTAGCAGGTAACTGTCAATATTAATATACCGGGTGGGCTGGCATAAGTTCAATGACTCTCAGAGTCTCGTGTCTGAGATGTATAATAAATTTAACGAACCACTGGTCCCGAAGGAATGTGTCAGGGCCAGGACATTGTTACTAACATTAGAATCTGATTCTTTACAAAGTCAGCTGATATATTAGATTCTTTAACCGGGTTTATCAGCTGACTTTGGTAAAAAGGCGGCCCACGGTAAGATTGCAATGAGGCGATGTCATTTTAAAATAATTTAGATATTGTGGTCAAACTGCCAAACTCAGATGACATTGTTTGTAATAATTACACTACTTAAATTAGTCATAGAATATTAATATAATAAATTATTATTATTAATTATTAATGTCGATTAAAATTCACTGCTGAAATTAAAACTTAAATTTCTTAATAATCAATTCACGTCCTGGATGTTGACGAGCGGAGATAGAAGCTGGATGTTGCGGCGGGGGGGGGGGGGGGGGGGGGCCGCCGGCCCGGGGGGGGCAAGTCACAGTGAGTCAGTGGTAATTCAAGTTTTATTGCCGTCCGGTAAAACAGTGTTTGTGTGAAAATTTGAAAAAAAGAGAAACAAAACTTGATTGATGCGTCGCCTCATACCGTGACCGTTGAATACTAGGGCTGCACTACACTGAATAACAACTTTAAGTAATAAAATTCAGTATATGCATATATGTGATCAGCGGCGGCCTACACAGTAAGCATGACAGTGAGTGATGGTGATCAAAACTTGCAAGCTTACTTTCATGTTGTATTCGTGACTAGTATGATGCTAAACCGTTTTTTATCGCTTCCGAGTCCTGATCTTGCGGCGCGATTAGCAAGAGCGAATCATCACCTCCAGATTGCATCATACTAATATCGAGCGTGATGATGTGTTTTGCGTATATATCTTTCTCCCACTCTTCATACCGTAGGCTTTTTAGCCGCTGTGCTTGGGTTCTGCATCGCTTGTTTCCGAGTCTCCTCTGTGCCATGCCGGCAACCAACAGCGAAAATACTCTCCAGTATATTGGTTGGAACCGGGCGATTGGCCCCATACTTTCAATTTGATGCCGGAGATTCTGGAGTTGAGATCTGCCCC
>WBZZ01006814.1:62500-100000 GCA_019918135.1 Paulinella micropora | reverse complement strand
TGACTTCTGTCGACGACCTGGGCTCGTTGCAGCAAGCCCAGGGTAAGCTGGCGGAGGCCGAGTCTCTGGTCCGCAGGGCTCTGCAAGGACGAGAGAAGATTCTCGGGGCTGAACACCCGTCCACGTTGGATTCTGTCAACGACCTGGCCTCGTTGCTGCAAGCCCAGGGTAAGCTGGCGGAGGCCGAGTCTCTGGTCCGCAGGGCTCTGCAAGGACGAGAGAAGATTCTCGGGGCTGAACACCCGTCCACGTTGGATTCTGTCAACGACCTGGCCTCGTTGCTGCAAGCCCAGGGTAAGCTGGCGGAGGCCGAGTCTCTGGTCCGCAGGGCTCTGCAAGGACGAGAGAAGATTCTCGGGGCAGAGCACCCGAGCACGTTGACTTCTGTCAACGACCTGGCCTCGTTGCTGCAAGCCCAGGGTAAGCTGGCGGAGGCCGAGCCTCTGTACCGCAGGGCCCTGCAAGGTCAAGAAAAAAAGCTTGGGGCTGAACACCCGGACACGGTGGAATCTCTCAACAACCTGGGCATGTTGATGCAAGCCCAGGGTAAGCTGGCGGAGGCCGAGCCTCTGGTCCGCAGGCTCTGCAAGGACGCGAGAGGATGTTCGGGACCGAGAGACCGGACATGTCGACTTCTGTCAACAACCTGGCCTCGTTGCTGCAAGCCCAGGGTAAGCTGACGGAGGCTGAGTCTCTGTACCGCAGTGTCCTGCGAACACGTTCGGTACGTCTCGGGCCGCAGAATCCAGACACTCTTGGCTCTGCCTTCAACCTCGGCGTGGTCCACTGCGAGCAGGGCCGGCTAGCGGAAGGCAGGTCCCTGTTGCAGCAAGCCGTGTCGGGCTTCGAGGCCGTCCTGGGGGCAGACCACCCAAGGACACACGATCCAAAAAAGTGGCTGGCCGCTGCCTCCAAGTGAGCGCTCTGAGAGATAGATAGATAGATAGATAGATAGATAGATAGATAGATAGATAGATAGAGAGAGAGAGAGAGAGAGAGCCTATCTATCTATCTATCTATCTAATGTATTTTTCTCCACTAAACGATTTTAAGTGATTGAAGAACGCTTGCTTTTCGTGGAGCTGAAATATTTTCATAGTCTAAATTATTAAAGCTTGTTCGCGAAAAAAAAAATCAAGCTGGCAGGAATCGGAGTCACTGGCAGAATAGTTCAATTATTACTGAGGACGTTCAAGTCCTATTTTCATGTTATATAACTTTAGGATTAACTGTGAGATTAAGTATTTACCTATAAATAAATAGTCTATTAGTGGCACAGTCACGGTTTGAACTTCGAAATCATTGAACACAAATCACTTCAATCACTCTTCAATAGATGATGATTTTGAATTCAAGTTCGAATTTTCAACGTGTACGTCACGGTTAATCCTTAATCTCAGTCCCGGCTGAGTCTCCGCCGTTAATCCTGAATTGAACATCATTCAATTAGAACTTACAATACTGATTTGCGAACTTGTGGATTTAAATTTTTTATTCGAGTTTTTTTTACGCTTCAATGATTTCTATTCCTTTGAGCAGTTAATGCTTTGCGGTTTATATAAAGGTTAGTGGAGTTCTGGGCGGTGAAGTCAATTGTCCGGTCACCGTTCACAAAACTGATTAATAAAGAGACAAGTCTGACTTATGATGCAGAGACAATCTTTAATCAATCATTGCCCTTCAGGGTGAAAGGAAGGAAACTTTCAGTGACACGTGTTGGTTAAGACATTCCAGATAACTTGATAAGATGAATTACTTAATAAAGGTAATAGTATGGAAATACTGAAGTTCAGGACTGAAATTAAGTAATATTGATAAAAAGGCAATTGATTGCATCCGTCTAACTTAAGTACTACTACTTGACTCAGAAAACTGAATTAATAATTCTATGAGAATAACGCACCCCCCGAAATCCAAATTTCATAACGGCGAAGTTAAGAATAGATTTCCAATAGGATAATCTCATTAGAATTATTATTGTTATCCATGGCTCTAGGACGGCTCCGATGATAATTCAGCAATATATTCAAGTAACACATATATATAAACATAGTATATGTATAAACCAATTTCAAATTTTTCAAGTGCTTCGGAGCCCGTAGATGGATATCGTTCGGAAAAATTTAGAAAGGGATAAACGACTAAAACAACACAATGATAAGAACAAGAAATATATGGTTAGCAAATGAAGCAAAAACAACAAACAACGCAAAATCAATCATATATCAGACAGTGTAACAAATGTAAGATTACTATGACTGCTAACTTGAAAAAAATTTGGTGTGAGGATCAGAAAGGGCAGCCCAAGGGCCGATCAACTCCCTTATTCGTCATCTCCTCGTATGTATAGGAAAGGAAGAAGAATGAAACAACACAAAAGGGAAAATCATGACAAAGACACATTAGACGCTCTCCACATTCAGTCACTAGCTCTCACACTCACTAGATTGCTCACGCTATTACGCACCCCCGAGCTCTATGACCATATGCTATCATAATCATTAGATAAGCCGCTCACAATCATCAATTCTATCTTCATTAGTTCTTCATGCTCTCTAATGGCTAGTTATGCTCTAACTATAAACGAAAACTGAAATAGCGCAGGCCTAGGTAGCTAGTCTGAACTACTCACTGAACGAGTACGTTAAGTCAAAAATTAAGCAAAAGAATAACAACATGCAGATAAAATCATGCAATACAAGCAAAAATGTAAGATAAATGATAAAAGGGACATAATGAGTCAACACATAACGCATTGGGGTACTGATAGTAAGTGATTGTATGTATAGTATTGCCATAAAATAAGCGAAACACGCAACACGCATACGACAAAATTGACACATCCATCTCAATACGTATTCTCTGTCAGTAATATCACCGCCTACGCTCAGCCTACCATCACAATCTAGGCTTTACGGGCTATCAGCTAATTTGACTTTGCCTGTCAACAGCTAATATCTCTATGACTAACATCATCAGCTATTGCTATATTCGCTGTAGCTATGCATCCCCCCCCCCCCTCCCCCATTTCTAGACACAACTATTATTGCTGGCCAAGTATGTATGAGTTAAAACATCGACAAAGCTATGAATGAAACGACAACGTCATACAAACAGACATCGATAATGATAACACATTGAAAAATATGTTTTGCAGCATATATATAGTGTAAATGAGAGTAATGTGTATGGTGTAACAAATATACTCACAAATGACAAATGTATACCATGCACATTAAAACATAAACTACAAATAACAATAGCATAGAAAACGCTTAAGTCACAATTGCAGCATAGCAGTACCAATACAAGGAAAAGCAGAAAACAATGCAAAAATGTACAAAGCATTATGACTTGAGAATATAGCATGGTCTCATAAAATGAGTCCCCTATGCTCACGAGCCACTGTGTACCCTGCTCGCTTGTTCTCGCACTCCCTAAAACTCTCTGGCAATACTATTCTCACTGATCCATATGCACCAATCACTTCAAACACACGGACATGGTATAATGAACAAGGTCACTGGGCATGAAAAACTCTCGTGCTTCTCTCTCGCGCACTCACACTCGTTCTCATTACGCCCTCACCACTGCTATCACCTGCACAAGCGCTCATCACACGCGATCGCTCGCCCTCGCATGCTTCTCACTCGCGCTCTCTCGTCCTCACTTGCCTCGCTCGCTCGCACTTACTTTCTCACTCGCTCTCGCCTGTCTCACACTACTCACCCCCCTTTCGCGACAAAAATTGTATCAACGTGCTACGGGTCCTGATCCGATGTTAAAAAATCATTTACAGCAAAAATTTGAATAATAATGTCCGGGACCCCCCCCAACACTATTTAGTGAAAAACTGACTTTCGCGGCGACATGCCGCGAGTGTTTTTAGCCGCCGCTAACCAGAGAAGTGACACTATGGACTTGAAACGTGGTAAGTACAAGCAAATATGGGTAGAAACAATGTGATCACGAAAGATTGCTCGCGGCAGGCATGCTTCTGAAAATAGAAGCCATAAACAGCAAAAAGCAGATAGTGTACTTGAAAAGTGCGAGCATGTCATAGTGCCATTTGTTGCTTGTTGCATAACTTGTTTTGTATTATGTGTAAGCTTACTGCTTGTGCATGTTTTGCTTTACGCCTTATCTCTTTTTGACAATTATGGAATGTTTGCATGATTGCTGCGCCATATCTTGAAAATTTTGCCATTTATGTTAATGGTTTCATGACCATACACATATATATTTTTACCAAGTATAGGAGGTAAAGGTGGTAACGCGTTCAAGGCGCAGACGAAAGTATCGCGGCAAACTCACGGCACAGACTTTTCCAAACTCACTGCTCCAGCCTTTCCCTATGGCTAAAACGTAATTTCACAAAATCAGACTTGCGGCACTTACTTGATATTGCTTAAAAAGCGTTTCCTATCCTTGGTAACGGGCACTTTTTTTGTTGTCGCTTTGCGGCGTTCGGTTTCGGAGACTAGGTTCTAGATTTACCCATAAAGTTGTCCGATGAAGCTTTTGAGCCAAGCACGACCCCGATGTCATTCTTCTCATGTTATCCTTTCAAAACCTTTACAGTGAGCGAAACCAACCCATTATAGGGCATATACAGATGAACAATCATGAAAATAACCTGTATCCAGATTTTCACTGCCGCGACCGCCGCGACGTTCGCGGCGCGAAGAGAACAAGAGATGAAAAGCGACTGGATGTATCAAAGACAGAAACCATAATTCTTGTCTATGCACTGGGACTGCGTTTGGACCTAATGCACTGGTCCGCGGGCCTCTTTGACGAGTGAGAAAGCGAATTTTACCAGGCGGCCAATATTGACGGCGCATGCGCCGCCGCCGCATAAATACATTTCTTGCTTACAAAAGACATACATACAAAAAATCCCTTGTGATAAGCTAGCAAATTATTTCAAACAAATATGGACTCATGTTCATGCAGATACACGTGCTCGAAGACCTGCCAGACAGCCTTGCTAGTCGCGGCAGCACCGAATGTCTTCGCGGCGGCTGCGGCGCCGCCCCATAAAGATAGTTTTCACAAAAATAATGGTCAAAACGTATTCTAAACACCTGCATCCTTCCTTTGAAAACCGGTAAACCTTCCAATGATAAACTAAGACAAACTTGCAAATAAACTTTATCAAAACAGTGCTGTATATGTAATACCATGCCCTGCAGCCAACCTACGAGCCAGGCTGCCGGGAACAATAAATCCCTTTGTTAAGCTCGCAATTACTTTAAACAAATATTGATTCATATGCATGCAGCTACACGTGCTTGAAGAGCTGCCACAGTGGCTTACCTGTCGCGGTAGCACGCACCAAATGTCTTGGCGGCGGGCTGCGGCGCCGGTTCCGCCCCATGAAAATATTCTTCACTAAAAAATAATATTCACACAATATGCCGGGGCGGCTCGGCTCGCTGTCTCTCGCCGTTTGGACCCAAAGCAGTGTGTTTGGGCCGCCCCAGCCGGGTCCTGCCAGCGTGCCGGAGAAAATCGTTCAGCGGGTTGCAGGGTTAGGGTTATTAGGGTTAGGGTTAGGGTGAGGGTTAGGGTTAGGGTTAGGCCGTGTGAACCAACGCTCGGCTTGCTGGGCTCGGCATTCGAGGACGGGTCGGGCGACCGGCTGCCTTCTTCAGCTCCCCAACACCGGCTCACTGCAGCAACTGCCGGCAGAGGGCGAGGAGGAAAGATGTCCCGGTCACGGTTGCAGTCACATAAGCTTCAAGGCACACCTTGCGGGATAAGGGCCCGTTTGAACTCAAACCTGCGGCCGCGAGCTCCAAACTTCAATACGGGCCGGATCAAGGGTCCAATCACGCAGAACCTAGCCAGGACCTCATTCGGACAACTTGCGGCGGAGGCCGACGAGCAAACGGCAGAGGCCATTCCTCAAGGCAAGGGTTAGGGTTAGGGTTAGGGTTCAGCACCCCGCCAGGCTGCCGGGCTATGCCGGGGCGGCTCGGCTCGCTGTCTCTCGCCGTTTGGACTCAAAACAGTGTGTTTGGGCCGCCCCAGCCGGGTCCTGCCAGCGTGCCGGAGAAAATCGTTCAGCGGGTTGCAGGGTTATGGTTATTAGGGTTAGTGTTAGTGTTAGGGTTAGGGTTAGGGTTAGGGTTAGGCCGTACGCGCAAGACCCCGATGTCATTCTTCTCATGTTATCCTTTCAAAACCTTTACAGTGAGCGAAACCAACCGCTTACAGGGCATATACAGATGAACAATCATGAAAATAACCTGTATCCAGATTTTCACTGCCGCGACCGCCGCGACGTTCGCGGCGCGAAGAGAACAAGAGATGAAAAGCGACTGGATGTATCAAAGACAGAAACCATAATTCTTGTCTATGCACTGGGACTGCGTTTGGACCTAATGCACTGGTCCGCGGGCCTCTTTGACGAGTGAGAAAGCGAATTTTACCAGGCGGCCAATATTGACGGCGCATGCGCCGCCGCCGCATAAATACATTTCTTGCTTACAAAAGACATACATACAAAAAATCCCTTGTGATAAGCTAGCAAATTATTTCAAACAAATATGGACTCATGTTCATGCAGATACACGTGCTCGAAGACCTGCCAGACAGCCTTGCTAGTCGCGGCAGCACCGAATGTCTTCGCGGCGGCTGCGGCGCCGCCCCATAAAGATAGTTTTCACAAAAATAATGGTCAAAACGTATTCTAAACACCTGCATCCTTCCTTTGAAAACCGGTAAACCTTCCAATGATAAACTAAGACAAACTTGCAAATAAACTTTATCAAAACAGTGCTGTATATGTAATACCATGCCCTGCAGCCAACATACGAGCCAGGCTGCCGGGAACAATAAATCCCTTTGTTAAGCTCGCAATTACTTCAAACAAATATTGATTCATATGCATGCAGCTACACGTGCTTGAAGAGCTGCCACAGTGGCTTACCTGTCGCGGTAGCACGCACCAAATGTCTTGGCGGCGGGCTGCGGCGCCGGTTCCGCCCCATGAAAATATTCTTCACTAAAAAATAATATTCACACAATATGCCGGGGCGGCTCGGCTCGCTGTCTCTCGCCGTTTGGACCCAAAGCAGTGTGTTTGGGCCGCCCCAGCCGGGTCCTGCCAGCGTGCCGGAGAAAATCGTTCAGCGGGTTGCAGGGTTAGGGTTATTAGGGTTAGGGTTAGGGTTAGGGTGAGGGTTAGGGTTAGGGTTAGGGTTAGGCCGTACGCGCAAGACCCCGATGTCATTCTTCTCATGTTATCCTTTCAAAACCTTTACAGGGAGCAAAACCAACCTCTTACAGGGCATATACAGATGAACAATCATGAAAATAACCTGTATCTAGATTTTCACTGCCGCGACCGCCGCGACGTTCGCGGCGCGAAGAGAGCAAGAGATGAAAAGCGACTGGATGTATCAAAGACAGAAACCATAATTCTTGTCTATGCACTGGGACTGCGTTTGGACCTAATGCACTGGTCCGCGGGCCTCTTTGACGAGTGAGAAAGCGAATTTTACCAGGCGGCCAATATTGACGGCGCATGCGCCGCCGCCGCATAAATACATTTCTTGCTTACAAAAGACATACATCAACTGCCGGCAGTCACATTTGTAAGGGCCCGTTTGAACTCAAACATGCTGCCGCGAGCTCCAAACTTTGATACGGGCCGGATGAAGGATCCAATCACGCAGAACCTAGCTAGGACGTCATTGGGACCACTCGCGGTGGGTGGAGGCCTTCGAGCCCACGGCAGAGGCCATTCCTCAAGGCGATGGTTAGGGCTAGGGTTAGGGTTAGGTATATATGTACGTATGTATGTATGTAAGTTCTTTTTGATTGGACTCAGTCTTGATCCGGCCCGTATTAACGTTTCGAGGTTGTTGCCGCATGTGTGCTTGAGTTTAAACTTCGTGTACGTTTCGTGAAAAACTTTAATTGATTTTTTTTACAACAGAATTGAAACGTAAAAAGCTAAGTTAGAGCTCACTCATTTGTCTCTCCATTTCTGTTACATGTAAGCCAACCCTTCCAAGGTATTGAACTAAGTCACGCTTTTTGACATCAATAATTTTGTGTTGATCCTTCACTTCCTCTGGCCATATCCGTAGTCTACTATAACTAATGACCAAGCATGATAGAACCTGTTTGCTTTTGTTCTTATACTGATTATGGGATCTCTTGACTCATCTTCAACATATAAGACACAATTACAATGGAATTTGTTTCTTGATGTCATAGCGCAATGCCCTCTCTGCATAGCAGGCAAGGATGGGTCCATTTGTGCTCTCCAAGGAGTGTACAAATGGGACCCATTCTCTAGCCGCAGTAACGTCTGCTGCTCCCTTTCGCAAAGCTTTGTACCGCGTGTTTTACTAACACTTCTCGCTCTACTATATGTGTAATATGAAAGTGTTATAGGGGGTCCTGCTCTAACATCTTTCGTGAAAGCCATAACAAAACCAAAGCTTCCCCATTTTATGATAACTATAGTATCTGTGTATGCAACGACACGCGGCACCGCCTGGCTTCATGCATGCTTACCAACTGGATAGGTGATGGCTGGCAGGCCGCCTTGCCCGCTCCCAATTTTGATGACATTTCCAAAGCGTTTCCCTCCCACAAGGCTTTCTGCATCCATATACCAGTGCTGATTTCCAAACTGCACTGGAATCACTGCGCCATACTGTTGGTTCTAACAAAGTAAACAGCAGTGTGATGCATGACGCAGCCACCCGATAGATAGATAGATAGATAGATAAGATAGATAGATAGATAGATAGATAGATAGATAGATAGATAGATAGATAGATAAATAGATAGATAGATAGATAGATAGATGAAATATCGACTAATTTCAGAAAAAAAGGAGCTTCTGATTTCGTCAACCAGGAAGTCTGTGGGTAAAGTATTAACCCGATGCCCAGCTAAGCCGTGATGTTTGCACGGAAGGGACTGATACAGGCAATACCAAAGCTTCCTAGTACCAGGCGGGGCCAGGGCTCGTTCCATAAAGCGCCCCTTGCAGAACGAGCTCCCACCTCCATTACAGAGGGCCCAGTAAGCAGATGGAGTTTCGAGGCTGTTCGACAGTCTAGTATAAACCGACAGAGCACTGTGGGTTTTATTCCGGGCTCAACAAGCGAGAAAGGGCACCCTGAGGGAACAGGATTGTGCTTCCCGTCGCTATTTCGGCATGTGACTTATGGGCGTATGGCTAGGCACACATAAGGCACCCCACCACGGGCCCAGCACACCCACACCATCCCCTAATTCTCTGTCTGTCGACAGATGGCACCCATTTCAAAAAATCAAGCCCAAGAAGATAGATAGATAGATAGATAGATAGATAGATAGATAGATATGTTTGGTCTATCAGCTCTGCATATCCGAAGACATAGGCATCCATTCCACCCCGCCGCCAATCGGCGACTGGGTAGCGGGCTGGGAATGGGCACTAGGCCCCGAATTTGTGCAGTCTGACGGTTCTACGACCCTCCCTGGCTAGAGGGCCGTAGAACCAACCCAGACACGTGTCCGCCATCACGTGCCCCGCCAAGGCTCGGGCCCGAGGGGTACACCAACCCTCGAGCTTCATCCAAGGCGACCACTTTCGCGGCGGCCGGACTACACCTTAAGATCTCCCTGCTTATGTGCCTACCCGCACACAGGAAGATCCCACTCCCGTCTAGTCTCTGAACCTTTCCCATTTGTCAGGACACCACTGGGTAGTGGCGACGGAGGACTACCGGGCCAGCTGCAGCGGTGACATAAGTGGGCCGACGTCGAGAGTAGTGGCCATTTGCCATATCCACTGGTCACTAAACTCACGTCGGAACACCAAGTCAGTCCAAGGCAGCCAATCAGAGGTAGTCGTACCGAGTAGGAGCCATGCGCGGGGTTGGCCTGACAAGAAGGGACTTGGCTGCGGGTTACCCATTATTCCCTGCGTGGCCATATCCTTCGAGTTTTTACCATCCGACGAGCGTTACCTCGCCTGCTGCACCTTGCGGTTTCCCGCAGGCCGCGGTATCGAAGGCTCTTAGGGCTTTCCCGAACAGTTTGAGAGTGTATCGAGGGCCGATGAAGGGTAGTCATCAGCCCTGGCCAGTCACGCTGCACCATCTGCGACTGCACAAACAGCTGGTGAAGGGCTGAAGGAGATAGATAGATCGACCCCCAGGCTGTAGGTGCCAGTGGGTCGAGTCCAACTCCGGGATGCAGTTTATCGTCATGCCCAGAACGGATAGATAGATAGATAGATAGATAGATAGATAGATAGATAGATAGATAGATAGATAGATAGATATGTTTAATCTATGGGCGTGGCTTAGCTTGAAAAGCCATGGCCTCCTATACTACCCCCGGACAAGAACTTTCAGCACCGGCCTAGCTGCACACCAACCACTGTCTCGCTGTGGTTGGTGTCTGTGCCCAGTTCAAGCCGAAAGGTAGCCGAGCCCTTTTGAACTATACGGGACAACACTAGAACACTCCTCAGGAGCGCGTGCCCTAAGGAGATGATGTCACACGCAAGTCGAGGTTTCAGGAGTTCACGCTCGTTGTGAGTTACCTTTCTACAACCCCGACTTCATCAACCCTTTGCATCACGCCCCGACTTCATCAGCCATGGTCAGGAGTTGGTTGCCTGTTTAGCCCTTGCGCTGCGCGCGATTAACGGTGGACACAAAATCGTCATTGTAGGAGATAGTTAGATCTGAACCCTAGGCTGAGTTGCCAGTGGCAGAGACCGTCTCCAGGATAGATAGATAGACAGATAGATAGATAGATAGATAGATAGATAGATAGATAATATTTCTGTACCTGTGCTGCTAAGCTCTGAAGCATATTCACTGCCTGCTGCTGTTGGGATTGACGTGCAGGACTTGGGAACAAGGTTATGGCATCGTCCTCTGCATGTTCGGGTTTCGTTTGGCTGGCGCGCGCTGCGTTTTGGTCGGCGCTCGGTGGGCTGGGGCTCGGTGTGCTGGCGCTCGGTGGGCTGGTGCTGCTTTGTACCTAATATGTGTAACATAGTATATTACATGTTCATTATATATATATACAGATATTGCTACTTCCCTCCCTGCCTGGCCTACCTCTCAACCTCTCCCCTCCCCCTGCCGCGAGCGCCGCGAATATGCCGCGAGCACTGAGAGTGTCGTGTACATACCGCAAGCATGCAAATAATATTTATTATATATATGCCGCGAGCACCGCAAATATGCCGCGAGCGCCGCTTTTATGCCGCGAGCACTGAGAGTGTCGTGTACATAAACGCTTAAAGTGTCATCTGCTTTACCACACATTTGTAACAAAAAGAATATGCAGCGAGCGCCGCGAATATGCCGTGAGCGCCGCGAGTGTTACGAGTGACCACAACTATATATGTATGTATGTATGTATATATATATATATATATATAAAGAGAGACAAAGAGAGACAAAGAGAGACCTTTTTGATGGGACGATCGTACACTTTGAATGGCACTTTGCTGCCATGGGCATCCACGCAGTCATGAGACTTGTCCTATGCAGTACAAGGAAAATGATCTATAAAAACATTATATACACTCAATGTTACCTTGTTCCTTTCACGTTCGAGGAAGCACTCCGAGCATAAGTGCATATTGCACTCATCGCAACCGTAGCGATAGCCCTTAATTGACCCCCTTGTCTGGGGACAGTCAGCACAATAATACCTAAATATGTATATGTATATGTATATGTATATGTGTATGTATATGTATATGTATATGTATATGTATATGTATATGTATATGTATATGTATATGTATATGTATATGTATATGTATATGCATATGCATATGTATATGTATATGTATATGTATATGTATATGCATATGTATATGTATATGTATATGTATATGTAACTAGTATATGTATGTATAATATTGTAATATTTTTTATAATTGAACCCTGCGTGCGTGGCCTTGGGACTGCTGACTTTCCTGTTGGGACTAGCTATAGGCGTGTCCTCCTGCTGGCTGTCCTGGCTGGCGCTGTCGCCACCACCAGTCTTGTCCTTTTTGCCGCCACCACTAGTCTTATCGTACAGAGTTACTATATTCATATCACACATACACACATACATGAATTATTACATACACACATACATACACAAATAGCAATACTACATGCATACATGCATACAATATTACATACATGGAGAGATAAAGCAGGCGCGGCGGAACGCAGCCTGCTCAAAACAAGCAGCCTAAACGTCTCTTTGCTCCCGGCCATTCCTACTGGCGCATGGCAAGTAAGGCTGAAGGCCAGCAGCAGCCCACATGCGCCACATTGCCGCAGAAATTCATTCTATCCACTAAGAAGATATACACGACTCTGTTGTCCTTCTTCAGCATACGCAGCAGGTGTTCCTTGTCCTCTGCAGTCCATCCTCGGCAGAAGCTGTACACCGCCACGCGACGGCGCTTGCTGGCGGCCTTCCACAGGCGGTCCAGTGTGAAGTCTGCATCGCAAGCAGTCCTCCAAAGCACCTGTGGCTGCTTCTTATCGCCTGCAGCAGCAGCGCGCTTGCTCAGCGACTCCCACCTGCTCTCTTGGTTTTTTTGGAAATCTCCCAGCTCTATGCCGAACACTTCGGCAAAGCCCATGACACCCGCGATGTTGACTGCATGCCCTTCTCCTGCACCCGCATCCACGAAGGTTAGCTTGCTCTTTTCTCCCTGAAGGAAGTAGTCAAGCAGCGCGTAACACTTCGGGCGCGCGGTGCCCTGTAACCCTGCACTGGCGGATGTTTGGTTGCGGGACTCAGTCAAGGACCTAGTCAATGTCGTCTCGGGCGCCCCAGCGCTGCAAATTGGCGACGCGTGTCCGGCTCCCAGATTGTGGCCCCGCGCCAGCCGAAACCAACATAGCCACTCATGAACCGAGTCTCTGTGTGTCGCTTGATAGCGAGGCAGCTCCAATAAGTGAGGGTTAGCGGCCCCGCAGCCGCTGCGCTCGCACACGAAATCAGAAAACTTGTTGTGCGGGGAACAGCGCACGCATACCCAGCGTCCTGGGGGGCACATACTACTAAATGCTTCTGGGCGGGGCGGGGGCTCGGGCCTCGCCGGTAGCTGATCACCCGCACCACAACGGTAAAAAACTCTTTAATGAAATAACGTTTTAAAGATTTGAACATGTATATAATATTATTCATATGCATGTATGATTTTTTAATGAAACAAAACTTGTTTGAATGAGATAAAATACAGTGCATAAAGCCTCAGTAGGACTGTACCGTTTTTTCCTTGCTCGTATTGCCCTGTTTGCCAGTGCCGCCATCGCCGTTCTTCTTTTTGCTGCTGCCTTGGCCGCCGTCGTCCTTGACTTTGCCAGTGCTGCCACTGCCGCTGCCGTCGTTGTTCTTTCCGCCGCCAGTGTCTTCATCACCGCCTTCCTCTTCTTCTTCGTCTGACGGTTCTTCGTCGCTGTCCACCTTCTGTGAACCATCGTCGCACTTCTTCCCCTTCTTTTTCTTTTTTTTGGCAGGCTTGCTTCCATGTTTTTTTCCTACATAGATGCAAATATATACATAAATACATATATACGTACATGCATGCATACAATGTTATTATTACATACATAGTATTATCATGAATACATTCATGCACTTCTTACATACAATGCAGACATGCATACATACACACATAACATACATACATAATTTGCATACATAAGATGTTACATACACAAAGACCTTTCAGCTTTTCGAGTTGTTTCTCCATCTCCGACATCCGACGCTCCAGTTGTTCGCGGTCGGCTTTCGATTGCTTGCTTGCGTTCTCCGCCTCCTTGAGCCTTTGTATGTATTGCATGTATGTATGGTATGTATGTATGGCGCTCGCGGCATATTCGCGGCGCTCGCGGCATGTATAAATTACATGTGCGCAGTATGCAGAGGACACTCTCAGCGCTCGCGGCGGTCGCGGCATATTTGCGGCGGTCGCGGCATATACATAAATACCCATGTATGTATGCATCATGGCATGCATATATTTATTATGTATGTATGTATGCATGTATATATGTATGTATGTATGTATGTTTGTATGTATGTATTGCATGTATGTATGTATGTATGCATGTGTGCATGTATACGTACCGCTTTGCCTTTGTATGTATTGTATGTATGTATGGTATGTATGTATGTATGGCGCTCGCGGCATATACGCGGCGCTCGCGGCATATTCGCGGCGCTCGCGGCATGTATAAATTACATGTGCGCGGTATGCAGAGGACACTCTCAGCGCTCGCGGCGGTCGCGGCATATTTGCGGCGGTCGCGGCATATACATAAATACCCATGTATGTATGCATCATGGCATGCATATATTTATTATGTATGTATGTATGCATGTATATTATGTATGCATATGTATGTATGTATGTATGTATGTACTGCATGTATGTATGTATGTATGCATGTGTGCATGTACCGATTTGCCGTTTCTTTTGCTGTATCTTTTTCCACTTTTCCAACTTGCACTTCCAGTAGTGCCATCCTAGGTTGGTATGTATGTATGCATGTATGTATGCATGTATTTATGTAATATGTACTTGTATGTAATTGTATGTAGGACATTGTCTATAAATATGAATGTACCGCTCTTTGGTGTCGACAAGCTCCGAGGCGATGGTAACTACTGGCGAAGACTTGTTGTTTTTTTTAGGAGCTCGAGGCTTGTACGCCCCCACATCGCGCTGTAGCTTCTCCAACAGCTTCTTTAAGTCCTTAACGGACTCTTGGGTGCTCTTGATGGCGTCTTGCAGGTTTTTGTGCTCCTGTTGCTTCAAGCCACCAGACTGACTCTACATAGATGTACAAACACTGACAAGTTGATGCATAAACAGTCACAGATAGACAGGCAAACAAACAGATTTATTGTTTCTCAATATGTAAATAAGCATATAGAGATAGGTACCTTTTTACCACTCTTCAGATCATTAGACAGGCCATTCAACTGTTCCTCCAGCTTGTTGACTGCTGCCTGGATAGCCATCTGCTGGCTGTACGCTGCTGGGACGAACGGCAGGGAATCTAGCTCTAACTTGGTGAGAGTCTTCGGGGAGAACAGCGCTTCTATATGTACATGTATATATGTATGTATATGTATACATATGTACATGTATATGTATAGTATATGTATATGTATATGTATATGTATATGTATATGTATATGTGTTATAATATGTATATGTATATGTATATGTATATGTATAATTATTATGCATATGTATATGTATATCAATATGCATATGTATATCTTCTTCACAGCATCATTGTGTATGTATATATATTTATATTGTGTATAATAATGTGCACGTATTATTGCATGTGTATGACCTGGTTCGGCTTGATACATGTCAGTTCTGGTGTCCGGGTCGGGCGACTGGTAGGTGGTGAACCTAGGTAAGTAGATAGATAGATAGATAGATAGATAGATAGATAGATAGATAGATAGATAGATAGATAGATAGATAGATAGATACATAGATAGATAGATAGATAGATAGATAGATAGATAGATAAATAGATAGATGGAGACCACATCTATGGGGCCTTGCTTGCACCCATCACAGTTGTATCCAGCAAAAGCGCCAACTAATAATGTATGTATGCATTTATGTATTGCATATAAGAATACATAATTGATCTTGTATGTATGTCTGTATGTATGTATCTATGTGTGGTCGCATAATAATGCATGAATGTCAAACATGTATACTTGCATGTTTGTCTATCTATGCATGTTTGTATGTATGCCTGCATGCGTGTATATGCGTATCCCACATTCCCATTGTGGTGGCCAGGGATTCTGTGTCTTGTCGACTCATGCCGGAGATCGTGAATGGCAGTACCTATGTATGTATGTCTGCAGCTGTATGTACGTATGTATGTATGTATGTATGTATGTATATATATATGTGTATGTGTACCTTGTTGTCCTCGACCTCTGTTTCGCTGTCTTCCTCTGCAGATGCAGCTTTCCTCGATTTTGTCTTGGCTTTCTTTGTCACTTGTTTGCTTGTCTCATCTTCAGATGGTTCGGCTTCCTTCGTCCTACATACATACATACATACCTCGATTTCTTCTGCTTGGGCTTCTTCGTCCCTTGTTCGCCTGTCTCATCTCCACATAATTCCGCTTCCTTCGATCTCCTTGTCGTTTTTTTCTTCTCCTTCTTTGATGAGACATCAATTACTTTGATGTCCACATTTTGAGGCGGTTTTCCTTTTTCGTCTGCTGTTCTGCCCTAAGAGGGGTAGAGGGGAGCGGGGGGTGGAAGATTGAGGGAGAGGGGAGAGGGGAGCCAGGCAGGGAGGGGAGCTAGGCAGGGAGGGAAGCAGCGGCAACAACGGCAGCAGCGGCAACAGCAGAGAGAGAGAGAGAGAGACAGTACATATCTGAAAAAGAGTCTGAGGTCGACCTTACGAATGATGTGCTCCATCAATTTCATTAGTTTCGTTGACTGCGACTGGTCCACCTTGTCCAGCGTTTCGCCCCAGTCCACATCCTCGTGCCACAGCAAACCGGGGACCTCTTTATCGTGTGGGCGGACAAGCCAGAACCTAATATTGTAAGTATTGTTGTATATAGCATGGTATGTATGTAGGAATTAAAGTATATGTTTCTAAGCGTTAGTGTGTCATGCATGTATGTGCATAGTATTACCATCCTTTCCTATAGAGAAAGCAAGGCCCAAGCACGTGGAACTCCCGCTGGTTCTTATCGAATATCCTGCAGCCGAAGCCGACCTCCTGCACTCCCGACTTCGTGTCCACCTGTATAAATTATATAATTAATGAATGTATATGTATATGCTTATATGTATATTCCAATTGAATTTGTGAAAATTGTGTGTGTGCGTGTTGTTGTGTATGAGAAGAGAGATAGATAGACATTAATGAGTTGCGTGTATATGTGAGAGCTAGAGAGAGAGAGAGAGAGAGAGAGAGAGAGAGAGAGAGAGAGAGAGAGAGAGAGAGAGAGAGAGAAGACCTTTGCCCTCAAGCTTGGCAACAAGTGCATCATACGAACGTGTCACCCCTCGTCCCTAAATAAGAACAGGTACGTGTACAGACCGCAAGTATGCAAATAATATATGTATGCCCCTCGCGGCATATTTGCGGCGCTCGCGGCATATATATAATATATATTACTTGCATACTTGCGGTATGTACACGACACTCTCAGTGCTCGCGGCATATTCGCGGCGCTCGCGGCGGGGGAGAGGGGAGAGGTTGAGAGGTAGGCCAGCCAGGGAGGGAAGTAGCAATATATATATATATATATATATATATATATATATATATATATATATATATATATATGCAAATAATATATGTATGCCCCTCGCGGCATATTCGCGGCGCTCGCGGTATATATATAATATATATTATTTGCATACTTGCGGTATGTACACGACACTCTCAGTGCTCGCGGCATATTCGCGGCGCTCGCGGCGGGGGAGGGGGAGAGGTTGAGAGGTAGGCCAGGCAGGGAGGGAAGTAGCAATATGTGTGTGTATATATATATATATATATATATACATATACATATATATATATGTATATGTATATATATAAAGAGACAAAGAGAGAGGGAGAGAGACAGAGAGAGAGAGAGAGAGAGAGGACAGAGACAGAGAGAGAGAAAGGCACCTGGTATGGACGACCATTGCATCTACGTCTGCTGCATCTACCTCGACTTCTGGGATCAAATTAGCTGAGAGACTCTTGTAGTTCGGCCAGTCAGCAATGAGATCCTTATTAAGTAGTCCTGTACACACAATAATATTTATGTAAAACTCTGTACATACTATTAGGTATGTTCGTCAAAATGTCAATACATTATACAAGTGCTTATGTTATTATAATTTAAAAGACACTGTTCTTACCTTGTGGAAGGTCGCCCTGATCTTGGTCCAATTCAAGTGCTTCCTCGTATGGCGTTTCACTTTTCTCCTCTTCTTTTCCTTTGTTTTTGTGTTTTTTTTTTTTTTTTTTTGTGGCTTTACGTTTTTCGCCGAGGGGCTCCCCCTACATTGATGTATGATCCTCTTCCTGATACGAAGAGCCGCCCCATGTCCGGTCGTAGGGAAGCAAAATTTTGCGTAAATTATTAAAATGTCAGTATTATTCGTAAAAACATTATTTTAATGCTAAAAAAAAATCTTTTTTACTGCAAAAGTCTGCAAAAGAAACTTTGATACCTATTGCGTCTGACTCTCAGCCCGACGTAGTACTACCGACACTACAGTCAAACAGCTAGTCATACGCGCTAATTCATTGTATACGATATGTTACAAACGCTTTCCTGCAACTAAAACATATAATAAACAAACATAAACAAGCCATGCATCAATGACAAATTATTTTCCTGATTTATCTCACCTCTGGTGGCACTTGGGCGCCACCACACCGTGCCACCCAGGACAAACACGTACTGCTTGCATCCCACCAGCAATATTATAGTCGCAACGTGGACGGCTGCATAGATTTTATGTATAGATAAACGGAATAAAAAAGAAAAAACTTAAAACTGATTATGAAGATTGCTTTGGCGGGAAAATCCACGCCTGTGGTGGAACTTAGCGCCACCTCTTGCTCTGCACCCGCAAAACAGTATTATTACATGTCCCGATCCCGGATATCACGGAAGTACTGATTCCCCGCTAGAAATACAGCAGTGAATGAAACAACACAACACTAAACTTGAAACAAAAAATCCTTGATGAATGCGCGCTGAGCGCGCATCGGCGCGACCGATCGCCTGCCACCTGCGTACCACCCCGCACCACGCACCTACCTATAACCGTGACAAGGCAAATGCTTGCGCAAACAGCAAAAAAACCTCATGTTGATGAAGCAAAAGCGGAAAAAAATATTGCAAAAAAGAAAATGATTATGCATTCCCGCCTCCGGTGGCACTACGAGCCACCGAAGCGTGCCAGCCACCATCGCACTGTCGACCGTGAAGGCGCCCAAGTCAATCTAAATCAGCCAAACAATTTTGCTGCGGCAAATACGAATTCTATGCAAGTAATTCACCAGACAAGTGCTTCGTCCTCGCTGCTGCTATCGGGAAAGCCGCCAGGGGGCTCGCACAGCTCACAGCCTACGTAATCTTCGCTGCCTGGAGGAGGGTTGTTGCTGTTGGGATGGTTGCAATGTTTGCAGAGCCAGATCTCGCCTCCTTCGGAATTTGCGTCCCCCTCGTCCCAGTCGCTGTCCTTTTGATCTTCCTCATGATCTGACTCCTGGTAATTCACCGGCCGAGCCGCCCTCCTCTGTCGCTTTGCTGCTCCGCCCCGCCCAGCGGGACGTGAGCCTCGCACTGCCGCTCCGGAGGAAGGGCCACCACGCGCTGCGTTGCCCGGCTGCTGCCTTTTCCGGCCTGCTTTTTTATTTGCTTTCTTTTTGCTGCTTTTGCCTGCGCCACCTTCGGTATTGCCGCCGTCGCCGTCGCCGTCGCGTCCCTTGTGGCTCGCCATAGCGTCCTCCAGTCTCTGCTGAAGGTCGGCCACCTTACCCTGCGTCGACAGCCCTAACCCTTTCAGCAAAGCGATACATTCGGGCTTGAGCATTTGGGTGAACCTTCCCTTTGCCTTGCTCTTTGCTCTCGCTGGCAGCAGACACCGAGTTGAAGTAGCTCTGCTTTTCCTCGTAGTACTAGCTCATGCCATCGGTCGCTCCGGACTTCACGTGTATCGCCAAGGCTGGCTCCCCCAAGCTCTGATGTTTAGGACTTGCACCGCTCGTCCTTTTGCGCAGGTACGGGGTACTTCAAGCTCTGGGTGAACTTCTCGCACCGCTTGCCCTCCTTAGCATCCTTGTTTTTCTTGGCGTAAATCCAACACAATGCGGTTACGGAACTCAACATCGCTGTGAACCGCGCCGTAGGCCACACCAGGCGTAAAAATTTACCCTCATCTGTTGGCCGGTAGTAAACAAATGAGCGCAGCTCCTGAAACATCCACGTTGCAACCTTCCGGGGATTCTCCTTGTTCTTGCTGATCCACGCTTCGATCACGTCCCTGTCGTGACCGTAGTACCGATGGTTCTCAAACCCTGCTTTTGCAGCTGCAAGAAGCCAATCCTCAACGATATCGAAACCACGGCCCTGCTCAAGCTGACTCGTGAGAAATACCTTAGTGTGTATGCCTTTGTCCGCGTCGCACACGTTCCAGGCATACCCGCCGCACAGCATATCTGAGCGCATCTCAATGTTGTACTTCTGCCAGAACCTACAGCCAGACTGCATTCAATCAGCTGGTGCGTGACATACTAAATACTTGGATTCCGCCATGATGCACTCTCTGTTATGGAAATCGCCCCCGCCATCGCCTGTGCGGATGCCCGGGCCCGGAAGAGATGACATCTCTCCGCTGCATCCTTCCTCCTCAGTTCGCATGTGGTAATCCCGTATATACCGAGTCGTGGCGACGGAATGCTCACATCTCATAATATTATGGATGTATTCATACTGCAGCTCCCCGTCCGTCCGCCGTGTGACGCGAGTGAACAACAAATCATTCATCTTCACGCCTGTTTCGGAGTACCAAGATATGTAGTCCTGATAGACTACCCAAGCGCCAAGCCCAGGTTCAAGCAGATCGATCTGTCGCGTGATGTGGCTGCACATGCAAAAAAGTCTCACAAACAAGCCGAATGGAAGCTGGGAGTGACCTTCGCTGCACCTTGTACTGCGCGTCGTGTCTCTCGCACTTTTTGATTTTTTCCTTGAGGTTTTTGATCTTTTCCAAGTTCCGCTTCTCCTCTGTCAAAGCTTCTCTCGCAATAGCTCGGCCTGCCATTTGTCCCAGTTGTCGTGCCACTTGCAAGGGACTGTTTTGGTAATGCAACGAAACAGAACATCCTCCTCCTTCAGTATCTTACCAACAGTCTTGCGATTGCGAGGGACATAGTTGTGGTGGCATACATCGGTGCTTCCTGGCCTGATGCAGCCTCCCTTACAAAGATATGCAGCTGAGTTTTGCTCATTCCACTTTCCACCCCGCATAATGTGCGCCAAGCGCTCGAAGCCCCCTGACTCCTCTACCATTTGCGCGTAGATTTGAGGGTGGGCTGTGGTTCTGAGCCAATTAAAAAAGGAGTCCAATGATCCAAACCAAAATGCAGCGTTAGACCCTGACTTCCCAGCCAAGTTCTCTTTCACAACAGAAGCAGTGATCCGCTTCTCCATCGGTGTGATCTTTTCTCGCTCGGCGTTCGCCATCACTTGCTGTGAAAAGATGTCAGGCTTCTTCAGTTTTACCCCTTCCTGCAGATTGGCGTCAGCATCTCGAACAGCTTTTGCTGCTTTGCGCGCATACCGATCGCTGATCGAAGTAAAGATTTTTTGAAATTGTTTTGAGGTCATCTTCCCTCGAAGCTTCCCAACAAAAGCCTGCTTGTGAGCTGATCGATAGGGAAAACTCTGCACAATTTCTTTGACAGCCTTGGCAGCTGCAGCTTCCGCTTGCCCTTGCTGTACTAGCGCTGATACTTGGGGGAACTGCTCCTTGCCTTTCTTAGATAAAAGTAAGCACATCAGTTGGTCATCCGTCATCCCATCGAGACTCTTACTTGAGCGCATCTTTTCCTGGTATCTCCTGCTCCTTTCCAAAGTCTTACGGTGCCGAACATCGACTAGCGTCTCATCAAGTCGCTTCCTGGAATGATGGCCGCTATGTGCACTAGATTCAGTATATGACACGCCCCCGGAAGAGAATGCAGATCCACTCGATGGGCTCAACATATTGAATGAAGCAAGGGCTGACGGTGCGACTTCTGACACTCGAGAACTAGCTCGTTGTTCCACTAGCTCCACCTTTGCAGACAGCGGTATAGAGGACCGACTCCTTGCTACAGCAGACTGTACTGCCGACTGGCTTATGGTTGATTGGGTGGCTAATCTGGCTAGGAACGACATGGCATGCCTCTGGGACAGCAACAACAAGCAGTTCATACTCACAATCACATTGTTCGTATAGCACCGAATAGAGCTTTTTAAAGGCTGAAGCCTCCAAGCTGAAAAGGGTCGAGATTGGGATGCCGACTACAGCACAAGTGGGATGTAACATAACAAGAGAAGAGGTGACGACCTGCGAGGGTGTGTCACTAGTGGCTCGCTCTGCACAAACGTGTCACAAGGGTGCTTTTTCAAAGCTCCTAAACTCACCGTACCGTACAGGGAATAGTGGCATTCGGCGGGTTTCTTTGGCATTTCTCCTTAAGTTTGAGAGCATTCCCGCTTCAACTAGTTCAAGTGCTGTTCCTGTTACCCCACTGCCTTTCGCATGCCTAAGGAGAAAATTATTGTAGAAACTATCGAGGCCTATCGTGTGGAAAGAAAGGATGGACAGCAGACGGTGTTTGTGCAAGTGAATAACGACGAGACATGGCAACCGCTAGGCGACTGCAAAATTGACACTGCAATCACGATGCAGTACAATGATTTTCCAAGCCCAGATCCCAATGTGCCGGCATGGGACATAAAAGAAGACAATATGGTCTTTCGATACGCCCCGCAAGGAAAAGCCAAAGTTCGCAGTCTCACAGGAAAGCCAAAGTTTTTTTACCCTAGCCTGGCAGAACAAAAGACGACTCATAGTCGCAGAGCTAGGGCAAAGCGTCAGCAGCCTGGTTCAGCTGAAAAAAAGGATGACTCGCACGTGTCAGAAGCTGAACAACAGCCGAAAAAACGGCGGGAGGGAAAACCTTCTCGAGCCACGAAGAAGGCACAATCGCAGCAGAAGGTTTGCTGCTTCATACATACATAGTTAGGAAAGTAAGTAAGTAAGTTCGTAAATAAACAAATAAATAAATAAATAAGCAATCAACTCAAGAAATGAATGATGAGTAACGAGAAAATAAGTACATCCATGCATGCAACAACAACAGAGCATACATACAATTATTATTATTGCATGCATACCTACACGCATGCACACATACATACATACATATTTAGGAAAGTAAGTAAGTAGTTCGTAAATAAACAAATAAATGAACAATTAAACAATTAAATAAGGAAATGGATGATGAGGCACGACAAAATACGTACATGCATGCATGCAACAACAACAAAGCATACATGCATATATTGCATGCATACCTACACGCATGCACACATACATACATACATAGTTAGGAAAGTAAGTAAGTAAGTTCGTAAATAAACAAATAAATGAACAAATAAACAATTAAATAAGGAAATGAATGATGAGGCACGACAAAATACGCACATGCATGCATGCAACAACAAAGCATACATACATATATTGCATGCATACCTACACGCATGCACACATACATACATAAATAGTTAGGAAAGTAAGTAAGTAAGTTCGTAAATAAACAAATAAACGAACAAATAAACAATTAAATAAGGAAATGAATGATGAGGCACGACAAAATACGTACATGCATGCATGCAACAACAACAAAGCATACATACATATATTGCATGTATACCTACACGCATGCACACATACATACATACATAGTTAGGAAAGTAAGTAAGTAAGTTCGTAAATAAATGAATGAATAAAGAAATAAACTATTAAACAAAGAAATGAATGATGAGTAACGAGAAAGCAACAACAACTATGCATACATGCATGCATACATACATGCATTGAATACATACACGCATACATACATACACACATACAAGAGAAAATCAATAAATAAATAAATAAATAAATAAATAAATAAATAAATAAATAAATAAATAAATAAATAAATAAATAAATAAATAAATAAATAAATAAATAAATAAATAAATAAATAAATAAATAAATAAATAAATAAATAAATAAATAAATAAATAAATAAACAAACAAATAAACAAATAAACAAATCGTTCTTGCAGTGGTCGCCCGGCCGTAAGCAGCGTGGTGGGAGGCGTGGCAGCAAAAAGGCTGCTGGACCAGTTTCACGTCGTGTCGATTTCTCTGAAGCGCTAGCTGCCACTGGGTACTGTCATCTCTTGATGTCGTTTTCTCATGACATTGGCATATTTTGCAGTGACGAGGCAAAGGAGGGTCTTGAGGAGACGAGCGCATCAGCTCCCAGGCAGGAACGGTATTAGTTTTGCAATTTCTGGTGTTTGCATGCTGCGTAATGTGATTGCATTGCAGGGTGATACCAGCAGCACACAGCCCCCCGCCCCCACCACCGCCGGACATAGATGATGTTTTGGAAAGGCTCAAGCACTTGAGCGCAATTTCCGCATCGGCCAGGGCTGCTTTGTTGAGATCGGACGAAGTTTTTACACACAATCTGGATGCACTGCAACTTCCTGAAGAGGATGAACAGCCAGAGCCGGTGCCACTGTCGGTCCAAAAACCAAAATCATCTCTCTTCGGTGCTTGGGGAGACTCCATTAAAAGCAAGTCGATCGCGGATAAGGCGGGCGACGCCGCGGACGAGAAAGACGGTAAAGGCACGCATACGGAAGATCCTACGGTGAGCGCTAGCACGGCGGACAAGAAAGACGGTATTACTAAGGGTACGGAGGACCAAGCCGCGATCGATGATGCCGATACCGCCGCCAACCTAAAGCTCATAGCTGAGCAAAAAGCAGATGATGCAGCACGAGCGGCCTGGGAACAAGCGAAGAAAAATTATAAATTCTGGGAGGTCAGGCCCGCAAATTTAAACAGTATTATTATAAATTTCCAGCCGGAATGAGCGCAACCGAACAGGCGCAACAACAGAAAGGGTACTAACTGTTTCTGTTTTTTCCTTGCTCTTCACACCCTCCCCGTGTCCCTACTGCAATGATGTCTAGACTTGTGATAGCGTACTCTGTGGGCACATCTGTGGAGTACTTCGCGTGTGTCGACAGCCAGTACTGGAGCAACCTCGGGCTGAACCTGACCGTAATTTCCTGCTTTGATAGCACGCACTGCAGTCCACCCCTCTCCTACCCGTAGGCAGTTGAATGGGTATTGACAACGATGGTGCCCCCGGCCATATGCCTTGTGCTTGGGTAAGCAATGCTGCACATACAGACATGCAATCGCGGTATCTGTTGCTTGCATAGTCTGGGCCGTCGCCTGCAACAGGACCCGCTTGGCAAGTTTATAGTTCTGGCGAATTCCATAAACACGCGATCGTGCTTGGTCGCGATTGAGACCACTCCCGCTGGAGCCAGCGAACGCACTTTTGCTTTGTCCTTTTTGGTGGAGGCAGACATATATGCAGTGGCCACGAAGAAAGACCAGAGAGAGCACAGAGGCCGTGCCAGAGACAGCTTTCTGCAAGAGTGTGTATATCCCCTACTGGAGCCGCATATTCAAGCAGCGAACGGTCGCTTGCCGAAAGACGAGCCGCTTCCTCCCATTCCGCGCTATCGCGCCACCGTGGTCGCTCAACCCCCCCCCCCCCCCCCCAAAGTCAGTGCAGACGCGAAGGCCTCTGCCTCCAGCACCGCCCTGAGCGCATCCAGCAGTCAGGGGTAAGCAACAGCAGCTTGTCTGTCATTGAAAATGATGCAAAATTTATTATGCGCAGGGATAGTATTGCGTCTCGCAAGGTCAGGCGCAAGTCGGTATTGCCAAAGGGCGAGATGCGCGTTGTTGCAATGGATTCGTTCGTTGATCCAGAGGGAAGAGATCCTCTAGAAGGTTACGGGGTGCAGCTAGTTCCCATCACAGCCAAACGATACCCGGGTATGATACCCTGGGGTATGCATACCCCCCTCATACCCCCTCATACCCATCATACCCCCCCCCCATACCCCTGGAGTATGATACCCCCCCCCCCCCAAATATCCCCCCGATGTATTGGACAGGGGTATGAAATATTGGTATCATACCTGAGTATGGGGGGGGGGGGGGGGGTATCGTTTGGCACAGGGGTATCATACCCCGGGTATGAGACAGGGGTATGGGACAGGGAGATCATACCTCGGGTATGAGACAGGTATGGGACAGTGATATGAGACAGGGATATGAGACAGTGGTATGGGACAGGGGTATCAATAATGATATAATAAACTGAGATAATGATGATGATTATTTTAATAATAAGTTGGTTCCCGCTTTTATATTAATACATCTTTGATACCACTCCATTTCCAGGTGACTGATCATTGCTGATCTCTTCTGCTTCATATTCAGCTTCTACGAGTGGTAAGTATTTTATTACTATAGTGTTTGTGTAAAAAATAAAAATAATATTAATAATAATAATAATAATAATAGTGCTTCTAAGTCAATGGCGAATGCATTTCTGCACATGTGCCTCCATCGTCTCACCCGCGAGGGGAGTACGAAGATTTGACGATAGGCTCTACTGACACACCCGCAAGGCAGCTCCAAGCCTTCCAGACAGACCAATACTTTCAAAGAAAATATCCTTTAAAAATACTGGCACCGACGGGAATCGAACTGGCGACACGTCCCAGATGGTAGACCTTAACCACTGGGCTATCGCGGTGCCACTATTAATAACAATAATAATAATAATAATAATAATAATAATAATAATAATAATAATAATAATAATAATAATAGTAATAATAATAATAATAATAATAATAATAATAATAATAATAATAATAGTGCTTCTCAGTCAATGGTGAATGCATTTCTACACATGTGCCTCCATCGTCTCACCCGCGAGGGGAGTACGAAGACTCGATTTGACGATAGGCTCTACTGACACCCCCGCAAGGCAGCTCCAAGCAGCCTTAACTAGCTTCCAGACAGACCAATTATTTCAAAGAAAATATCCTTTGAAAATACTGGCACCGACGGGAATCGAAGTGGCGACAGGTCCCAGATGGTAGACCTTAACGACTGGGCTATCGCGGTGCCACTTAATAATAATAATAATAATAATAATAATAATAATAATAATAATAATAATAATAATAATAATAATAATAATAATAATAATAATAATAATAATAATAATAATAATAATAATAATAATAATAATAATAATAATAATAATAATACTACAATAATACTATGATAATAATAATAATAATAATAATAATAATAATAATAATAATAATAATAATAATAATAATAATAATAATAATAATAATAATAATAATAATAATATATAATAATAACAATAATACTACAATAATACTATGATAATAGTGCTTCTCTGTCAATGGCTGATGCATTTCTGCACATGCGCCTCCATCGTCTCACCCGTGAGGGGAGTACGAAGAATTGACGATAAGCTCTAATGACACCACCGCAAGGGCAGTTCCAACACTTCCAGACGGGCCGGTATGTTCAATGAAAATACTGGTCCAGAGGGATCGGTATGTTCAATGAAAATACTGGTGGCACCGACGGGAATCGAACTGGCGACAGGGCACTATGATAATAATAATAATAATAATAATAATAATAATAATAATAATAATAATAATAATAATAATAATAATAATAATAATAATAGTGCTTCTCTGTCAATGGCTGATGCATTTCTGCACATGCGCCTCCATCGTCTCACCCGTGAGGGGAGTACGAAGAATTGACGATAAGCTCTAATGACACTCCCGCAAGGGCAGTTCCAACACTTCCAGACGGGCCGGTATGTTCAATGAAAATACTGGTCCAGAAATAGACTGGTATGTTCAATGAAAATAAATAATAATAATAATAATAATAATAATAATAATAATAATAATAATAATAATAATAATAATAATAATAATAATAATAATAATAATAATAATAATAATATAATAATAATAATAATAATAATAATAATAATAATAATAATAATAATAATAATAATAATAATAATAATAATAATAATAATAATAATAATAATAATAATAATAATAATAATAATAATAATAATAATAATAATAATAATAATAATAATAATAATAATAATAATAATAATAATAATAATAATAAAAAAAAAATAATAATAATAATAATAATAATAATAATAATAATAATAATAAAATAATAATAATAATAATAATAATAATAATAATAATAATAATAATAATAATAATAATAATAATAATGAGTGACAAGTATTCTATTCAGTAAAACAGTGCTTGCGTAAATAATAATACAATATAATAATAATGATGAGGGATATGGGAAGGGTTAGGAGGAGGGGTATGAGATGTGTATGATATTAATACCTATATCTTCAATTAATTTTACAGTTTTGGAAAGATTTGGAACACTTTCCATTCTACCTAGAAAGTCGTTACCAAGCTGCATCTTGAAAGAGAGAGAGCCTGAGAGAGAGAGAGAGAGAGAGAGAGAGAGAGTGAGAGAGAGAGAGAGCCTGAGAGAGAGAGAGAGAGAGAGAGAGAGAGCCTAGGAGAGAGACTTAGATAGAATTGAATACTCATAAGATGATATATATGAAGTTGTAATATATATTAATAATGATAAACTGAGATAATGACGATGATAATTTTAATAAGAAGTTGTGTACCGCTTTTGTTAATATACATATTTGATAGCACTTCAGTTCCATCTCTTCTGCTTCATACTCAGCTTCTACGAGTGGTAAGTATTTTATTACTAGAGTGTTTGCGTAAATAATAATAATAATAATAATAATAATAATAATAATAATAATAATAATAATAATAATAATAATAATAATAATAATAATAATAATAATAATAATAATAATAATAATAATAATAATAATAATAATAATAATAATAATAATAATAATAATAATAATAATAATAATAATAATAATAATAATAATAATAATAACTTTATATAATAACTTGATAATATTGTAATAATATATTAATAATAATAATACTAATAATAATAGTAATAATAATAATAATAATAATAATAATAATAATAATAATAATAATAATAATAATAATAATAATAATAATAATAATAATAATAATAATAATAATAATAATAATAATAATAATAATAATAATAATAATAATAATAATAATAATAATGAGTGGTAAGTATTTTATTAAAACAGTGCTTGTGTAAATAATATTATAATACAATAATAATGATGAGGGGTATGGGAGGGGTATGATATTTAAATTATACCTATCTATATCTTCGATTAATTTAATATTAATATTAAATTATAGTTATATTAATATCATAATTCTTTAATTTTTTCTACAGTTTTGGAAAGATTTGGAACACTTTCCATCCTATCTAGAAAGTCGTTACCAAGCTGCACAAACCCTGCTTGTGCTCTTGAGTTCGCGTTTTGAGATACGACTGCAGCTAGATTAGCGGTAGGATTAGATTTGCTATGTATCTGCCGCACCTGCCCTCCCATAGTGCGTTCGCCAGGCATAGTCCATATATTGCGTAGGCTACCTATCTCTTTCATAGTTGCAATGATATGCTCAACTGCATGGAAAACATAGGCATGATCAGTTGGAGGTAAGTTAGCTAGTACTAGCCTGCGTACATCTCTTTCCTTAACCTTCAAATCCTCTACATACTGACCTGTTATTATGGAGCCTTCACTACCAAACTTACTCTCAGGATCCATAGCACCAAAAAGCTCACACAACGCTGCCCATGTGTCATAAGCTCCACCTGTTAATCCGCCTGCAAACCATCAAAGAAAATGAGGGGTATGGGAGGGGTATGAGAGGGGTATGGTACCTATATCTTTCGCATCGCTGTAGCAATTAACTGCGTACTTTATGCACTCGTGCATAGTCATGCGACTTTTGGTGCTCTTCGACTTGGGATCACCAAAAGGCACAGCAGTTGTTGAATAACCAGATTCTGCACAAAACCTTAACCACCTCTCATCCATTGCCTTCCAATGTTCTTGTTTTATCTTTAACAGATTATTTTTAGCCTTGTATCTTAATTTGATTGCTTTATCTATCTCATATTTTTCCTGTCTCTCTTCTTCGTTTCTTTTCTTTGCTGGTGTTCTGGGTTTATTTTTACATTCTTTAAAAGGTTGAATCGATATACTTCTTATTCCTTTGAACAAGGGCAACATATAACGCAAAACAATACCATAACCAATGCTATGCGGGAAATCTGCATCACATCTTCGTAAACAGGAGCGTTCCAACAAAAGCAGTGGACTTCTCCCTGTAAATCCGTTTATTTCTTCCCCACGCGCGTCAGCTGCAGCGCCATACAGCTCATACTCATCTATTGTTTTTCTCCTACACGGGGGTCCATCAACGAGCCAACTAACACGTTTCTTATCTCCATCTATTTGCTTTCCTCTGCACCAGCTGTAAGGGCAGCCTCGTACACTTTTGGGGCCGATATGACACATAATGTCACACATGGCTGGCGTGTCGGCACATATAGAGTAAATGTGCACTTTCTGTTCTACAAGTTCAGTGAAAGTCGCTTCGCACCATGGCCACGAATTACTTGGCTTTTCACCGTACGGCAAAATATCAAAAATTTCAGTGTTCCATTTTCTATTTCTATGTTGTTGTTCAAAGTCCATTACTCTACCAGTAGTTAGTGTTTGTGATTTTTTTTTAGCACGCTTACCCTTCTGTATTGGGGACGCATCCCATGACCAACAAATTGACAGCCAGCTTTCACATCCTACATACAATTTTCGATGGGAATATGAATATTTGAAAAAAAAGTAAAAAGTAAAAAAAACTTTTACTATTAATACTTGTAACTTTTTGAGAGCGAGAGAGAGAGAGAGGTAGGGTATGACAGGGGTATCATACCCGGGTATGGGACAGGGGTATCATACCCGGGTATCATACATACATCATCAATGACAGGTCCCGGTTCGACACTGGCAGCTATAGTGTCTTACGCTACATACATACATACATACATACATACATATATCTTTATCGACATCATATGGGACAGGGGTATGAGAGGCGGGGTATGAGACAGGGGTATGGGACAGGGGTATGAGAAACGGGGTATGGGACAGGGGTATGAGAAACGGGGTATGGGACAGGTATACGTAGAGAGGCGGGGTATGAGACAGGGGTATGGGACAGGGGTATGGAACAGGGGTATAAGACAGGGGTATGGGACAGGGGTATGAGAAACGGGGTATGGGACAGGGGTATGAGAAATGGGGTATGGGACAGGGGTATACGTATGAGAGGCGGGGTATGAGACAGGGGTATGGGACAGGGGTATCAGAAACGGGGTATGGGACAGGGGTATGAGACAGGGGTGTGGGACAGGTGTATGAGAGGCGGGGTATGGGACAGGGGTATGAGAGGCGGGGTATGGAACAGGGGTATGAGACAGGGGTATGGGACAGGGGTATGAGAAACAGGGTATGGGACAGGGGTATACGTAGAGAGGCGGGGTATGAGACAGGGGTATGGAACAGGGGTATGAGAAACGGGGTATGGGACAGGGGTATACGTAGAGAGGCGGGGTATGAGACAGGGGTATGGGACAGGGGTATGGGACAGGGGTATGAGACAGGGGTATGGGACAGCGGTATGAGAGGCGGGGTATGGAACAGGGGTATGAGACAAGCGGTATGGGACAGGGGTATGAGAGGCGGGGTATGAGAGACAGGGGTATGGTACAGGGGTATGAGAGGGGTATGACAGGCGGGGTATGAGAGGCGTATGCGAGGCGAGGTACGAGGGGTAGCTTATTGCAGAACGCGGGGCATAGTGGAATAATATTTAATCACAGACTAAGTCACTACCTTTACCTCTAGCGGCAAATTCTTCAAATAATCCTCATATCTAGGGCTGTCGATGGCGTCTCCAATACTCTCCAACGGCCGATCTCGAATGGACACATAACCAGGGACCGCATTGCCTCAGCTTTCTTTTAGTCGCGCTCTTTTGCATCCACCAGGAGCGCACGTCTGGCTGGATGAGCGCGTAGTCCCTCGAGCCAGCCACGAATGCTAAAATCATTAACGGATATTGCGCGCGGACACATACACATGTACAGGGATGTCAGTGTTGCTTGGCCAGCGGCCACAACTTGTATATCCTTGGGTATGCGAAAAGATTAGAGAAGCCAAGAATGCGACAAAATCTTATCTTCCCTAACCTTGCCGTAACAACAACAAGTTGTACATCCCTGAGTATGCGCTAATGCAAGCATGAGCCAGCCACGAATGGTAAAGTGATAGAGGATATAATGTGGTATGGCGGGAGATAGAGATTACTTTCTGTGATAAAAGCTGAGCGCGTCAGTCCTGCGGCGTCGACATGTTTGGCACGCTTCCAAGCCGCTTCTGTGCATCCAATACAACCCTTCCCGACACTGTTCCTGCAAACTTCCAATTTTTCGAACTCCCCGGTTCCTGCAACTAACTTCCCGAATATCATAGATCAGTGTCTGGAGATTAGGCCAATTAATTCCGTCCGGGCAAATGGGGTGGAGGACCTCGAACAAGGTATTGGAGGCTTATGTCCGTTGAGGATATGCCATTAGCTGCATCAGTACGCCTCAGATATAGTATTATTATTATTATTATTATTATTATTATTATTATTATTATTATTATTATTATTATTATTATTATTATTATTATTATTATTAGTATGATTACTACTACTACTACTACTACTACTACTACTAGTGTTGTTGTAATTATTATTGTTATTATTATTATTATATTTATTATTATTATTGTTATTATTATTATTATATTATTATTACAGTATTGTTGTTGTAATTATTGTTGTTGTTGTTGTTATTATTATATTATTATTATTATTACTATTATTAATATTATTATTATTATTATTATTATTATTATTATTATTATTATTAGTAGTAGTAGTAGTAGTAGTAGTAGTAGTAGTAGTAGTAGTAGTATTGTGTTGTTGTTGTTGTTGTTGTTGTTGTTATATTATTGTTTTGTTGTCATTATTATTATCATTATTGTTGTGTTATTGTTATTGTTATTATTATTATTATTATTATTATTATTATTATTATTATTATTATTATTATTATTATTATTATTATTATTATTATTATTATTATTATTATCATGGTTGTTGTTGTTGCTACTTACTCGCGTGGCAATGCTCGGTTGCTTTCCGATTACCTCAGGTATCCGAATTGGGAGTGGCGGCTTTTTTTTTACATCTCAAATAGGGCTTGTTATTATTATTATTATTATTATTATTATTATTATTATTATTATTATTATTGTGTTATTATTATTATTATATTATTATTATTATTATTATTATTATTATTATTATTATTATTATTATTATTATTATTATTATTATTATTATATTATATATGTATCATACCCCTCTCATACCGGGACCCCTCCCGTACCCTCCCATACCCCTTATCAGTATTATTATTATTATTATTATTATTATTATTATTATTATTATTATTATTATTATTATTATTATTATTATGGCATGATTATTATTATTATTATTATTTTAAAAAATATAGTCATACCCCTCTCATACCCCTCCTCCATACCCCTCCTCCATACCCCTCCCGTACCCTCCCATACTCCATACCCCTCCCGTACCCTCCCATACCCCTTATCAGTATTATTATTATTGTTATTATTATTATTATTATTATTATTATTATTATTATTATTATTATTATTATTATTATTATTATTATTATTATTATTATTATTATTATTATTGTTATTAAATATAGGTATCATACCCCCCCATACCCCTCCCGTACCCCTTATCAGTATTATTATTATTATTATTATTATTATTATTATTATTATTATTATTATTATTATTATTATTATTATTATTATTATTATTATTATTATTATTATTATTATTATTATTATTATTATTATTATTATTATTATTATTATTATTATTATTATTATTATTATTATTATTATTAAAATATAGGTATCATACCCCTCTCATAGTACCCCTCCTCTATACCCCTTATTATTATTATTATTATTATTATTATTATTATTATTATTATTATTATTATTATTATTATTATTATTATTATTATTATTATTATTATTATTATTATTATTATTATTATTATTATTATTATTATTATTATTATTATTATTATTATTATTATTAGTGGCACCGCGATAGCCCAGTGGTTAAGTTCTACCATCTGGGACCTGTCGCCAGTTCGATTCCCGTCGGTGCCAGTATTTTCAAAGGATATTTTCTTTGAAAGTATTGGTCTGTCTGGAAGGCTTGGAGCTGCCTTGCGGGTGTGTCAGTAGAGCCTATGGTCAAATCTTCGTACTCCCCTCGCGGGTGAGACGATGGAGGCACATGTGCAGAAATGCATTCGCCATTGACTGAGAAGCACTATTATTATTATTATTATTATTATTATTATTATTATTATTATTATTATTATTATTATTATTATTATTATTATCATTAAGGTATAAGAGAGAGAGAGAGAGAGATAGAGATAGAGAAAGAGAGAGAGAGAGAGAGAGAGAGAGGCAGAGGGGAGGAGGGGACTAAGTTTGCCAAGACGAATGGACGTAACATCCTTGGCTCCCTTGACAGTGAAACCATACTCCTAGCAGACAATATGTCACACAAAAAAAAAAACAATAATAATAAATAAAAAAAATAAAATAGATAAAAATAATCATAACAAAAAAGAAAGAAGTAAATAAATAAATAAATAAATAAAGGTAGATAAGTTTTTGATAGATATAGGTCAATAGAAAGACCGCTTGAAGGATCGCCATGGTCAATTTCTGCATGTTCTTTGGGTAGTCCGTCCTCCCTAGCCAGGCTACCTTACGCTTGGTGTCTTTGCCTTGCCCCAGGAAGGAACGCATGACTAAACAATACCGTGAAAATGTGTGCGTGTCTGTGTGTGTTTGGGGGGGGGGGGTGGGTACCGTGCATGATCTCTTCGTCAAGTTTGGCACCGTCCTTCTTTCCTGTCTTCTTGAAGTGGTGGTTTTTCATTTGTTGGGCGGTGTCGAAGTAAATCTTTTTGCCGGTTAAGGGATGATTGGCACCTTTTTTCTACAAGCAAAGAAAGAGTCCAGCCACACAAGAACAAAAAATCGAACGAAAAAAAAAACCAAGTCGGAGGGGGGTATGGAAAACACACAAGGCAAGCCCAAGGCACAATGCAGTAAAGTGAACGGGAAGCCGGGAGGAGCAAAAGAGAAACCATCCACATGCATCAGGAATGAAAAACAAACAATAAATTTCCAAAACGCAAGCAGTCCGGCCACACAAAAACAAAAAATCGAACGAAAAAAACCAAGTCGGAGGGGGGTATGGAAAACACACAAGGCAAGCCCAAGGCAAAATGCAGTAAAGTGAACAGGAAGCCGGGAGGAGCGAAAGAGAAACCATCCACATGCATCAGGAATGAAAAACAAACAATAAATTTCCAAAACGCAAGCAGTCCGGCCACATAAGAACAAAAAATCGAGACAGAGAGAGAGAGAGAGAGAGAGAGAGAGAGAGAGAGAGGTATGGGAGGGGTATAGGACGAGAGGTATGGGAGATATATGCAGCTGAGTCTCCTTGGCGACAAACCAGGAGCTGGCATCATCAGCGTCTTCGCCATCTTGCCTTTCTTCTTGAAACTTAAACCCTAGCACTTTATTCAACAAGCTCCAAATTTCTGTGTATTGGGGTATGGGTGGGGTATGGGAGGGGTAATAGTATGAGGTCGCATTCGTATTTTTGTCGGTGCAGGTTCTCCTCATGCCATGTATGGGGTATGAGGGGTATGGGAGGAGTATGAGGTCGCAAAGTCGCATTCATAATTATTATTATGTTGCATAAATTGTACTAAAGAGGGGTACTACTTAGATATATGTGTTGGATAAATTGTTCGGGTACATACATAAATACATACATACACACATACATACATACCACGTGTACGCGCTTCCACGTGACCTTCAGACCATACATACATACATTACATACATACATACATACACTACACTACATACATACATACATACACACCTACATACAAACATACATACATAGGTACGTACATACATACATAGGGACAGAAACCCTAGCACTTTATTCAACAAGCTCCCAATTTCTTGCTACTGGCAATTCGAAAATAAGCTGGTGTGGACCAAAAAAGAAAATAAACCTCGCCAGTTTTTATTCGATGCGGCCCCAGAAACCCTAGCACTTTATTCAACAAGCTTCCAATTTCTGTGTATTGGGGTATGGGAGGGGTAATATGAGGTCGCATTCGTATTTTTGTTTGTGCAGATTATCTTCATGCCATGTCGGCCAAGAAGCTGCGTCGTGCCCGCAGGGAAGCCAAGGAGCGCGTCGCCGGACGCCTGCATGGAGGCAGGGAGGAACGGGGCCGACATCAGCCGTACACGCGATTATCGGTTTTGATTGGTCGGGCTATGGGAGAGCATGGTGGCGTGACCATTGCTGAGGCGTTCGAGCTGGTGATGAGATGGAAAGAGAAGCACCCTTCCGTGTCCAAGACTGCTGCGATTAAGTTATGGGACATCCTAGGAGTGTTGAATGTAGCGCCTTCGGGTCTGCTACCTTACCGAAACCCGTGGGTCCGTGTTGTTGCTACCATCTCTACTGGTACCGATGCCGGAACCGGCCGGTGTCAACCGGCACCTGCCCACAGTTGACACCCGATCTCACTGGGCAAGACAATAATAATAATAATAAAACACCGAGTCATGTTTGTGTGCAGAAAAGAGAAATTCAAAGCCGTATACCAATGCAAACCACATCGGCGAATGCAACATCGTCTCGGGCGCCACTGTCCAGCCTGGCCAGGACAACGAGGACAACGAGGACGAGGACAAGGACGAGGAGGAGGAGGGGGAGAGAGGGAAGAAAAGTAAATCTAAAAACAAGAAGTCAAAGAAAATCAAAGTCCTGAAAAAAATGTCAAAAAACTGGAAAAAAAAGTCATAGCAAAGACAAAGCCAAACAAAACACCCAAGGGGGAGCCGGAACCGTCACCAAAGAAGGAGGGAGAGAAGGACGCAGAGGAAGAGCAGGAGCAGGTGGAGCAGGCCGCAGACGCAGAGACAGCGGTCGAAACCATCGATTTTACCTCTCATACCTCTGTCTCATACCCTGTCCCATACCCCTGTCTCTCTCTCTCTCTCTCTCTTGATGCAGGTCGTCGATTTTACCAAGGTCACCTCAAAGGAGAGCGAGAAGGCAGGCAAAAAGCACAAGACGGAGACCCCAACAAAAGAGAGGGGTAGTGACCGCAAAACCGTGCTGGTGGAGACCCCAACAAAAGAGAGGGGTAGTGAAAGCAAGGATGGATGGGATTGGGTGATGCAGCATGAAGGGAAAGAGTTGCGTGGCTGCGTTCTGAAAAACTTTCCCAGTTCCGGTGTCACGTTGGTCTCGGTAGTACCCTTGTACCCCCGTCATACACTTATACCCCGCTCATACCCCATACCCCTCTCATACCCCTGTCATACCCCTCTCATACCCCGCCTCTCTCATACCCTGTATGTGTTTGATACTGTGCAGCTTGACGAGAGGGTGCCGGAGATGGTGGGGCAAGAAGGTGTCCTTGTTAGCATGGACCCGT
>WBZZ01006814.1:5000-57500 GCA_019918135.1 Paulinella micropora | reverse complement strand
AAGTGGACAGGTGTACGCGTTTCTGCTCATGGAACGCATTGCTAAGCAAGGTTGAGGCATATCCAGTTATCAGGTAACCCTGCGAAGCCATTTATCAGTTAGTAATAATAAAAAACAATAATACTATATCTGAGGCGTACTGATGCAGCTAATGGCATATCCTCAGCGGACATAAGCCTCCAATACCCTTGCTCGAGATCCTCCACCCCCCCGTGTCAGTCAAAAACAATAATAATAATGATAATAATAAAATACCCCTGTCATATTATCCCTTCATGCCTCATACCCCTGATACCCTTATACCCCATACCCATATACTCTCTCTCTCTCTCTCTCTCTCTCTCTGCACTGTAGTCCTCCAACGAAGAAGAGGGCCCTTGTAACCCAGCAGGGGACCAAGAAACTGCAGGGGCGGAACCAATGAGTCAGGGCCCTTCTACCCCTTATACCCCAACAGAGGAAGTGGAAGGCGTGGAAGAAGAAGTGGAAGAAGAAGGATCAGGGACAACACCATGACAGTAATACTCTAAGTCCCTGCCGCCATTTTCTCTGTGTCCCTCATACCCCTCATTTTCTCTCTATGTCCCTCATACCCCTCATTTTTTCTATGTCCCTCATACGCTCATTTTCTCTCTAAGTCCCTCATACCCCTCATTTTCTCTATGTCCCTCATACCCCTCATTTTCTCTATGTTCCTCATACTCTTTATTTTCTCTATCTCCCTCATACCTCTCAATTTCTCTCTATATCCCTCATACCCCTCATTTTGTCTATGTCCCTCATACTCTTTATTTTCTCTATGTCCCTCATACCCCTCAATTTCTCTCTATGTCCCTCATACCCCTCATTTTGTCTATGTCCCTCATACCCCTCAATTTCTCTCTATGTCGCTCATACCCCTCATTTTCTCTCTATGTCCCTCATACCCCTCATTTTCTCTCTGTGTCCGTCATACCCCTCATTTTCTCTATGTCCCTCATACCCCTCATTTTCTCTATGTCCCTCATACCCCTCATTTTCTCTATGTGTCCCTCATACCCCTCATTTTCTCTATGTCCCTCATACCCCTCAATTTCTCTCTATGTCCCTCATAACCCTCATTTTCTCTCTATGTCCCTCATACCACTCATTTTCTCTCTATGTCCCTCATACCCCCCTCATTTTCTCTCTATGTCCCTCATACCCCTCATTTTCTCTCTATGTCCCTCATACCCCCCTCATTTTCTCTCTATGTCCCTCATACCCCCCTCATTTTCTCTCTATGTCCCTCATACCCCCCTCATTTTCTCTCTGTCACTCATACCCCTCATTTTCTCTCTATGTTCCTCATACCCCTCATTTTCTCTGTGTCTTTCATACCCCTCATTTTCTCTGTGTCTTTCATACCCCTCAAATTTTCTCTATGTCCCTCATACCCCTCAAATTTTCTCTATGTCCCTCATACCCCTCATTTTCTCTATGTCCCTCATACCCCTCATTTTCTCTATGTCCCTCATACCCCTCATTTTCTCTATGTCCCTCATACCCCTCATTTTCTCTATGTCCCTCATACCCCTCATTTTCTCTCTGTTACTCACTGTTTTAATAATATACTTGCCACTTTGAGAGCTTTAAAAAAATTCAATCTCGATATCAAATTAATAATTGTAATTGATCCGGCAGTGGGACCATGTTGCGTATCTTATTAATAAATAAATCTGATACCCCGGCTAATAAATATTCTCCAAGTCCCTCATACCCCATCTGATACCCCGGCTAATATATTTTCTCTAAGTACCTCATACCCCATCTGATACCCCTGCTAATGAATTTTCTCCAAGTCCCTCATACCCCATCTGATACCCCTGCTAATAAATTTTCTCTAAGTCCCTCATACCCCATCTGATACCCCTGCTGATAAATTTTCTCGAAGTCCCTCATACCCCATCTGATATCGATACCCCTGCTAATAAATTTTCTCCAAGTCCCTCATACCCCATCTGATACCCCGGCCAATAAATTTTCTCTAAGTCCCTCATACCCCATCTGGGGGTTTCATACCCCATCTCGCACCTCATGCTAATAAATTTTCTTCCAAGTCCCTGAGGGGTATCATACCCCCCCCCCCCCCCCCTAATACATTTTCTCCAAGTCCCTGAGCGGTATGAGGTCGATACCCCTCATACCCCTGATACCCCCCCCCCCCCCATACACATGAGGGTATAATACCCCTTCTCTCTCTCTCATACCCCTCATACCCCAGGGGTATCATACCGGGTATCATATGGAGGGGTATCGTTTGGCTGTGCATCAACGGAGCTTGGTACGGGGACATTGGGCTGCGGGATGGCGAGGAGCTCGGCGGATTCGGGAGGGAACTGCTGCTACAATTTTGGGGCGACTGCTATGATGAAAAGGTGGATCCCGCAGGCTTCTCTGCTGTTTTGGCAAGTCCGGGCGATAGCACGCTCAAGATCGGTGGCAAGCTCTGGTGCTTTACCAAAGCACATCGCAAGGAAGTAGCAGAGGATCGTTCCCAGCCGCCATGCAACGCAGGCGCGCTGATAAACCATGCGCCTGAGGGTTCAGGTGCAAACTGCACCTGGATTCTGCCGAAAGGCAAGAGAAATCAATACCCCATCCTCAAAATGACGGACAACCTCGTGTACGGCGGTTTTTTTTTTATTTGACTACGATGGCCAGAAGGGCTCTGTGTATTGGCCCCAGCACGTTGGGGGAGTAACCTCCATATCGTTGGGGGAGTAACCTGAGGATATAGCCTGCGTTGTCACCTGTTTTTCAGCCAGCAGCCGGTGGAGGCCGTGGAGGCAGCGGCCTTGCGGCGTATCTGGCATACTCACAGCAGCAAGCAACGTCGTATTTGTCACACAGTCAACAGCAAAGTACCTCGTTTCTGAATTACATGGCAGGGGGTAACTCTCGGCTTGAGTAGACCGTTAGCGCGTACAAGGTAGCATACTCGCCTCCGGTGGCGCCACAAGTGCCACCGGAGGCAGGAGAGAGTATTAACTTTCATTTTCTCTCTTGACTTTACTGTTTATGATTGATTTTGTTGTGTAATTTGTGTTGTACCGCGCTAGGATTCGGACTTGCCCTCCTGACGTGGGTATTACGGGTGGGGTGGCGCGGTAGCCTGCGTACGCAGTCCGGTGGCGCTCCAAGTGCCACCGGAGGCGGGAAAACACAGACAATTTATAATTTGCTTTCTTTTTGCAGCTTTGCGTCGTTTTGTTACTTAATTCGCGGCTACACAGCCTGGGGAAGCGGACTTTACCGTCAGGCACATAGCAGTCTGGAATGTGTAGTACAGCTATCTTTGCGTTGCCGTAGGCTATATTTAAGTAGTCAAAATGCATTCTTATATTAATATAAACTAATAAAAGTTGTTTTTGCCATTTACTACTACTTTTAATAACATAAAAAGCATGCCGGTAGTGACTACGCAAATTTGTGCAATCCTTACGACCTACGACCTTCCGGCCCTTCGTATTACTATCAGGAAGAGGATCATGCATGTATGTATACGTATGTATGTATGTGTGTGTGTGTGCTTGTATATACCTTGATCTCTTCTTCCTGTTGTCCTTGGAGTCTTCTGTCGCGGACTGGGACTCTTCGCTCTGGGTATCGCTTGGTAGCTATAAGGTAGGTATATATATATATACATATATATACATATACATATATATATATATATAGAGAGAGAGAGATGGTTGAGTAGCGACCAGTAACCAAGCTGGAAGATTGACAAGCTTTGGTGCTAGGCCAGTGTCTTTGAGTTTTTCTTCCAAGAGCTCGAACTCAATCGAACACGTTTGCGAGAAACCTTCTTGTGTAGGAGGTTTTACCTGAGAAAGTGGAGATAGAGAGAATGATATATATACATATATATATATATATGTATAATGATATAAATATATATATATGTATACTATATATATATATATATTGTATATTGTATATGGTATGTATACATGTACCTCGGTCACCGTGGCTTTCAAGTTGGCGTAGTTTGAGTTGGCCAATGATTGCCTGATCCGTGGAAATGACTTCCATACCAACTTCATCAGTCTTTTTACACAATAAGACGTGCCCATGAAGGGACTCGTGGTGACCTTGTCACCAACCTTGAACGAAGGGTGAACCAGCTTCAGGTCAGCCTCCGGCACGATTTCCTCAGAGGCCTTGTCGCAGGTCGTCCGGGCTATCACGTTTCCGTCCACATTGTTACGTTCGACCATCTAATTGTTTGCATGCATTGACATTATATGTATGTTTTCAATATTGTATGTGTTGCACTATTAATGTATGCAGGATCTATGAGTGCAAGATGAGTTGTACATGCATGCTATACATACATAATATAAATAAATAAATACATGCAAACATGCATACAAACATATACATACATATACATACATACAATATTACATACATACATACATACATACATACGTACATACATAGTATTACATTACATACAACACATACATTCATACATACCACTAAAGCTCCAGGCCGCACCGAACTATCTTCTGTGTATATTGTCGAACTATGCCAGGTTTCTAACACCTCGCAGCATTGTCCTTCGACAAACTTTCCGCGAGTATTGAGCAGAGGCCTTCCGCGACGTTCTCGGGCCTCGCGGCGGCGGTGGCGGCGGCAGTGGCGGCTGCATGTTCAGGAGGAGCAAGAAAAGGAGGAGAAGGAGAAGTAGGGCCATCCCCGACGTTCTCTTTGGCCTCGCGGCGGCAGTGGCGGCTGCATGTTCAGGAGGAGCAAGAAGAGAAGGAGGAGAAGTAGGGCCATCCCCGACGTTCTCTTTGGGCCTCGCGGCGGCAGTGGCGGCGGCAGTGGCGGCTGCATCTTCAAGAGGAGCAGGAAGAGAAGGAGAAGAAGTAGAAGTAGAAGTAGTAGTAGTAGTAGTAGTAGTAGTAGTAGTAGTAGTAGTAGAAGAAGAAGAAGAAGAAGAAGAAGAAGAAGAAGAAGGAGGAGGAGGAGGAGGAGGAGGAGGAGGAGGAGGAGGAGAAGAAGAAGAAGAAGAAGAAGAAGAAGAAGAAGAAGAAGAAGAAGAAGAAGAAGAAGAAGAAGAAGAAGAAGAAGGACGAGGAGGAGGAGGAGGAGAAGAAGAAGAAGAAGAAGAAGAAGAAGAAGAAGAAGAAGAAGAAGAAGAAGAAGAAGTAGTATTAGTATTAGTATTTGTGGTTTTTTGGCAGTAGCAGGGATCTTGGCAGGAGTGTCAGAGGCGCTTTTCCACACCCGGTGGTTTGTCCCCACCGCCCCCACCCGCTCCACCGCGGCCCTCAGCGCGGGTATTGCGCACTCCCCCGTGAAATCTGCCGCCTGCGCTTCTCTGGGCCGCCCCCTGGTCGCCGCCACTGCCGGCTCCCTTCTCCCCTTTTGCACCGCCTCCGGCTGCTGCACTGGCGGCAAACTCTGGGCGGCGATCACTGTCTGGTTCCTCATCGGAGTACTCACCGTCTTGCAGTGCGCTCCCATCGTAGAGCTCACTGGTGAGCGACTAGTCGCTGACCCGGTCGTCGGCTTGCTTGCCCTTGCCACCGCCACCACCGCCACCACCGCCACCACCGCCACCACCGCCTCCACCGCCTCCACCACTGCCGCCGCCACCACGGCCGCCGCCTCTGCCATGACTCGTTTTGCCGCCACTGCTGCCACTGTCACCATGGGAGCCGCTATCACCGTTGCCGTCGCGCGCGCCCCCACGAGGACCACCATCAGCACCACCACGACGTGGCGGGACAACTTCCACCAGGCAAAGGTCTTGACGGTCAGGGTAAGGAGCCATGGGGTTCCAGAATAACGGGGCGATTTTTGGATCTGTATATGTATATGTTATATATACGATATGTATATGTATGTGTATATGTATATGTATATGTATATGTATATGTATATGTATATGTATATGTATATGTATACGTATATGTATATGTATACGACAGGACCTGTCATGCATATGTATATGTATATGTATAACATTGTATATTATTATGTGTATGCATATGGAGCATGTGTATACGTATATGTATGTTTATATGTACATGCAATTATAATATGAGTATGTATATGTATATGTATCTGTATAGTTGTATATGTATATGTATTGTAATATAAATACGTACTTGATATTGTTGCGTAAAATTCTTCTTCCAGCATTTCCGGCAGGGCGTCGTCGTCGATGAACTCCACGAGGCCGTCCTCCACCATGCGCTGATGAATGACGATTGGTTTCCAGTCCACATGCGTTGCCTCCTCACTGTTGAGAAGGTAGTCCATAGCCTACATGCACATGCATGCATAACATAGCAGACATGTACATTAACCCATCCATCCATCCATCTATCCATCTATCCATCCATCCATACTTGGGGTAATAATAATATTATTTGTATACTTGCGGTAATAATTGTACATGACACTTTCAGCGCTCGCGGCATATTCGCGGCGCTCGCGGCATATTCGCGGTGCTCGCGGCATATTCGCGGCGCTCGCGGCGGGGGGGGGGGGGGGGGGGCAAGGGCAGGGTGGGAGGAAGTTGAGAGGCAGGGAGGGAAGTAGCAATATATACACAACGAATATTACTAGTTATACCAATCCACCTACCTATAGCTACATAAACATATACCTGCATGTCGTAAAGCTGGTAGTTGTCAGCCCTCATACCCAAGATGGCATGAGGGCACTGTCGTCTCTGAGGGCGATGAAGCAAGCGCAATTGCAGTCCTCAGCATCGATTGCAACCAATGGCCTGCACAGCAAGACAACGTTATTGATTCTCTCTCTCTCTATCTCTCTCTCTCTCTCTGGGGGAAAGAAGAGAGAGGGAAAACATACCCTGCAATAATCATATATTCTTGAAAGCCGCCCATGTCTACCAGCATCCACTGGCGCCAGGAAATTTTGAAGAGATTGAGTTTACCAGTCTAAGTTGTATGTATGTATGTATGTATGTATGCATGTATATAATTACAATGATGCATGTAGGTATGCATGTAGGTATGCATGTAGGTAATACTATGCATGTAAGTATGTGTATGTATGTATGTGTATGTATGTATGTGTATGTATGTATGTGTATGTATGTATGTGTATGTATGTATGTGTATGTATATATGTACGTACCTACGTAATAATCTATGCATGTATGTATGTATGTATGTATGTATACGTATGTATGTATGTATGTATACGTATGTATGTATGTATGTATGTATGTATGTATTTTACCGGTTGGAATTTGAAAAACCAGTTGTGCTGCTCAAGCAAGGCATATTGCTGGTAGAGCTTCGAATCATCCTAATGTGATACTAGGGTAATACCTCCTAAGACCTTCCTTCCTACCTACCTATCGGAGAGGGAGATATATATAGAGAGAGATAGAGATAGAGAGAGACAGAGAGAATTGAGAGAGACAGAGAGACAGAGAGACAGAGAGAGACAGAGTGTGTGTGTGTGTGTGTGAAAGAGGGGGGGGCGTACCTTTACCTAATACACGCTTTGTCGGCCCCATTCTGGAATGAGGTGTACTTGCTGTCATGTATGATGACAACCTACATACATGCATGCATACATGCATTTATTACGTACATGAATTGCAAGCATGCATGAATGGTGCAAAATATTACCATGTGGTCGTGGTGCTTGTTAAGCTCCACAGGTGTGCGCCCAACCCATAGCACCCGTTGCTTGTTTCAACGATCGATGCGACGGTACCCTTCATCCATGGAGTCTTTCAGCGAAGGAGCGCGATATACCAATTACTTTATGTCCACCTATCTAAACTTCTTCTTTCTTTGCGTAAGAAGTCTCTATGAAAATCTGATTTCTCGTGTGTATTTTCCGTAATCCCTATTATCTTATAAATATTAATTACCACATCACAAGTATAAATATTTCTGTACAATTTTCTTTTTACTTTTACATACTCTGCTTTCTTCTGTTTTCTTGATTGCTTGAGTTGCTCTTCATCCATATATATATACATAAAAACATAATATTAGTAATACAACATTTTTATAATATAAAATATAATAACTACATTTTGGGTGTTTTAATTTGTTTGTTTGTATTTAAGTTTTGTATCTCGACTCACTAGTATGCCGGCCCTCCCAGTATATAATGGCATTACCCGATGTTCCGATCTGTTCTGTTATCCTTGGCTTGGAGAGTAAGGAATCCCTTCTACGTTAGGTATTCCTCATTCTACAAGTCGTTAGATAGCTGTTTTATTATTAAATATCGAGTTACTGTAACACTAGACTCAGGCGAGAAAAAACTTTTTTCTCAGCTACCTGATCACACATTCTCCATTCTGACCATGATCATGTATATGTCGAACCTTCTGCAGTCTATTCTCGACCGACCATTTAACCAAACATTCCTCATTCTGATCACGCGTACGATCGCGCTCAGTGCTCACCTAGTTTCCAATACGATGACTGAAGAGCTCGAGAATGAGATTAGACTAGTTAGAGAAAAAGCGGAACGCAGGGCTATTTACCAGGTATGTTTCACTGATAAGCGTGCAGACCCGGCCCCTATCACATTATTTAATATATACTAGATATAACAGTAAATGCTTATATCCGAAAACGTGAAACTAGTGAAAGATCAAAGGACCGGTACCGTTCGTACAGTTGTACGACCTCGCTCCCTTTCTTGCAGAGAAAGACAATAATTTGTTTTACGGGTCCGGGAAATCATGATATGATCAAAAGGAAGACGAAATTTAAATGAAATTTACTATACTAGCTATAGCTAGATTTACTGTAATACTAGTAATACGCGTACGAGAGATATCGATCTTACGACTAGTACGAGGTCGTTTTGCTAGTTTTGATCATGAGGTACGAAAATTTAAAACGACCTGCCCGTACCCTGGTAAATTTCACTACTATAGGTACCACTATAGGACACTTATCTTTTTATATAAAATAAGGCTATTTTCATATAAATTCGTCTTACTATTAATTTCAATAAAAATATACATAATTTTATCCAAATTCAATACAAGCATTCTTAATCAATAAATAGTACATATTTGAATTTCTCTCAAACTCTAAAAAAAAGATAACTCATCTATCTTTTGCCAAATCAACACGAAGAGACATCAAAACCAGTCTCTTAGTTTTTACTGCTGTCCTGAACTTAGTTATCTTTGTTTGAAAAAATGAAAGTCCTCTCCTATTGCGAGTTACATTAATTTCCATTTAAATAAATAAAAAATATATTATATATAATATAAATGGGTAGACATCCGACATATACTGCGGAGGATGCAAGGGCAAAACACGCTGAACGTATGAGAGAGTATCAAAGAAGAAATAAGGAGAAAGCACTTATGAGAGCAAAAGAATATTATCAAAAAAACAAGGCAGACATACTGAGAAAATCAAAAGAGAAAAGAGAAAAAACCAAGGCTGACCTTATTAGACTCCAGAATATCGTCGGGGAAAATCGAGATCTGAAAAAAAATTGAATTTCATATTAAAGATAAGATAATATTTTATATATATATATTTTTTTTTATATATAAAATAAAAATATTTTTTGGAAAAAATATATTCCAATAAATATATGGCGAACACCATCGACTATGGCGCACACACATGGAACTTGGACAAGTTGGTGGAAGCAAAAATAACATATCAGATAAGGCAAAACAAGTTATATGTTAAAAAGCCGAACGGAACTAGGTTTTATGACATAACAACGACAAGGGGAGCACTATCTGACCCTGAAAGGTTTTATTCTGAACCTGAGCGAAAACAAAGGGAAAGAAAGTATGTTGAACCACAAGTAATTGAGTTCAATGGCTATAAACTAATAAGGATTGACACTGAACACAAACTACCTCTGGTGCAATCGGTATATGCTATTAAATTAAGTAAATCAATGTCTCAAAAAGTGAAAAAGTTTCCATTAGAGGATATCATAGGCATGATAGGATCTATAATTGAAGACTTTAAAACACTTTACAAAGACAATGACTTAATACAAATACGTATTAGTGCTAATCCTTCAACTTGGAATGTACAAAACCAAAAATTAATTAAAGTAAAAGATTTCAATTTGGAAGATATACTGACTAGATTAGAATCTATACTGCAATCAAACGACGAAAACTATATGGACGAAGAAGGAGCAACAATGGAACTTATTGATTTCAATTTTGTGGGTGTAAGGATGCCAGAAGGAGGAGCAAGATTGAAAGCAATATCAGAAACAGACATGTATAAAAAGAAAGGTGTAATACGAATAAACAATGACGACAACATATGTTTGGCAAGGGCAATCGTTGTAGCGAAAGCAAAGATTGAGGAACACACGAAATACGAGCAAATCAGAAAAGGACGCAGAATCCAAGACGAACTGGCAAACAAACTACATGAGGAGGCTGGTGTCATGAAAGATTTATGTGGGCTTTCTGAAATTAGTGAGTTTGCTAAGCACATAGGCTACAACATTGTTATTGTGGAATTTTCAAACAAAATTATCTATAAGACTGAGATGAAGGACAAAAAGAACATATACATACTAAAAACCATGAACCATTACGACACCATAACAAGTATGATAGCATTCTTATCAAAACGAAACTTTTGCGAGAAATGTATGAAGGGATACGAACATAATCACGCATGTGAATTCAAACGTAATATATGTCAAACTGAAGGATGTAAAGGATATGACAATATTTCGAAATGGAAAATGTGCAATGAGTGTAATAGAAAGTTTCCGAATGATGAATGTTTCAATAATCATAAACAAAATAAGTTATGCGACACAAAGAAAAAATGTATCACTTGTGCTAAGACTTACAAAGGAGAACATAAATGTGGATATGAAAAATGTAGGAACTGCAAAGAACTACAACCTCTATCACACCAATAGTTAAAGAAAAAAGTGATACATGAACCATCAACCAAATATATGTATTCTTTGATTTTGAAGCAAATCAAGAGACAGGAACACATATTATCAATCATTCTGAAAGTCAATATTTCGACGACAGCACACCAATCATTCATAAAAACATTGAACAATTCTGCGAGTGGTCATTGGGTGTAAAACATAAGGGTTATACATTCATAGCACATAATGCACGGGGATATGATTGTCAATTTGTATTGAAATGGTTGATTGAAAAAGGCATAACTCCATTTGTGATATATGAAGGTGGTAAAATAATGATGATGTCTATTGGTAATGGGAAAGAACAGATTAGATTTATAGATAGTTTATCATTTCTAACTATGCCTCTATCTGACTTTCCTGACACATTTGGACTTACTGAATTGAAAAAAGGATACTTTCCTCACTTCTTTAATAAAACAGACAATCAAACATACATAGGCAAAATACCAGACATGGACGATTACGGATATAACTCATTCTCAAAGAATAAAAGAGATGATTTCATAATGGTATGGGGAGCAAAAAGACAAAGTATTTGATTTCAATAAAGAAATGATTGAATATTGTCATAGTGATGTAGATATACTAAGACGGGGGTGTATTGAGTTTAGGGAACAATTTATGGAGTTCGGAATTGATCCATTTCAATACACAACTATCGCCTCTACATGTATGGCACTATTCAAAGCAAACTACATGCCTGATGACAGCATAGCAGTTATACCGACAAACAGAACAGGCAAAGCAAAAACAAGTCGTATGTGTGTGGAGTGGTTAGCATACAGAGAAAAGAAGGACAATGCTAAAATTCAACATGGTCTAAATGGTAAAGAAAAAATACTAAACTTACCCAAAGGTGTGAAAGCCTACTTAGACGGATATGACGAAAAGACAAAAACTGCATATAAGTTCCATGGTTGTTATTGGCACGGGTGTCCTGAGTGTTTCAATGGAAATGAACTAAACAGAGAAAGGTCTGTGAATAAAACATTTGGACAACTATACAAAGAAACTAAACTACGCGAAACTTTAATCAAGCAACATCCGGAAGTTAGTCAATTAATAACAATATGGGGGTGTCAATGGAACAGGATACGAACAAAGGAAGAATTCAAAGGAGAAATAGAAGAGACATTAATTGAGCAAGAAGCAATCAATCCACGACATGCTATGTTTGGTGGAAGGACGAATGCTCTATCTCTATACTGGAAATCTATGAGTGAATATCAGTATGCAAAGTATATAGATGTGTGCTCTCTCTATCCGACTGTCATGTACTATGACCCCTATCCTGTGAAACATCACCAAACAATAAGAGGAAAAGATGCCTATGATATGTTGAATAATAAAACAGCATTTGGTGTAGCAAAAATAAAAATACTTCCGCCTAGAGCTCTAATTCATCCTGTTCTACCATGTCAAGATAGAGGAAAGATGATGTATTATCTATGTAATAAATGTGGAAAGGAAGGATTACAAGACAAATGCCAACACATAGACGAAGAGAGAACACTTACAGGCACATGGGCAACACCACTTATTTACAAAGCCATACAAAAAGGCTACAGATCAAAACTTATGAGTTATGGCATTGGAATGAACAGACAACAGAACTATTCAAAGAATACATTAAGACCTTTCTAAGAGTGAAACAGGAATCAAGTGGCTATCCATCAAATGTCATAACTGAAGAAGACAAAGACAATTGCATTAAGGACTATGAAGAAAAAATGAAAATCAAATTGGACAAAAGCAAGATTGAAAAGAATGAAGGAAGAAGGGCAGTAGCGAAACTATGTCTTAACTCACTATGGGGAAAATTTGGACAACAAAACAACAAGACACAAACAAAAATCATAAGGAGTGAAGCCGAACTATTCAAAATACTAAATGACAAGAAGATAAATGAAGTATCTATCAATATGATAAACAAAGAATGCCTAGAATTATCTTACAACCTACACCCTGAAAAAGTATCTGACCCCTACAATACAAATATCTGTGTAGCACTATTTACAACAGCACATGCGCAAATGAGATTGTATGATATGATGGACAGATTAGGTAATAGAGTGTTATATCACGACACAGACAGCGTAATTTATTCCGTAGATGAGAAAGAAGGACAGACAACAATACCGACTGGTGATTTATTGGGACAATGGACAGACGAATTGATAGACAAAAAGACGAAGGTAAGCAGAAAGATAACCACATTTATTGGAGCAGGACCTAAATCATACGGCTACATACTAAATGATGGAACAACCAAAATGAAATTAAAATGATTTTCAATGAATTACGAGACTCGGACTTGTAAAAAATTGAACTTGGTTAATATGTTTAGTATCATAAGCAATGGATTGAAAGTACAAGACACTGAACTATCTAAAAAGGCATATGAAGAATTAGAAGACGTACTAGAAACACAAGGAGAAAAGTGTATAGCAAAGAATGTAGCAGAGGCTGGAAATGTAATCATACACACCAACAGCAAAATAACAAGAAACAAAAAGACAAAAACAATTACGTCAGAGCATTTACAAAAGACCTTTTCATTTACTTACACTAAAAGAGTAATTCAACCTCTAAAAGAAAACCAGATCACGACATTACCATACGGATACTAAGCAAAAAAAAAAAAGAAAAAAAGGAATTTACAAAAAAAGAGGAAAAAAAAGCAAAGGCATAATAAAGAATAAGCAGTGAGAGTTGAACCGCCGACAATGACGGACAACACCACCAACATACTAATTACACCACCCATTACGACAACATACTAATTACACCACCCATAACGATTTTTTGTGTAGTGCTTGCTTCGGTTTCGTTTTTTTCCTTGCGCAATGTTATCACATGGTTTTTTTGCGCAAAGTGATCTGAGAACCAAAGAATTCTTGGATCCCCGAGCACTTTTCTGTCTCGCAGTTCTTCTTGAAGAGATGAGTAACTTTGTTGGTGATGAAGCCAAAGAGGATAATGAAATTTCTAGCGAAAGTGAGTTTGAAATAGAAAGAGAAGAAAATAATTGGATTGATTATTATTCTGACAAGACAAATAAGACAACAAAAAGGACAAAATATTTTTGGAAACTAAGAAAAAAAACTTGTCCAAAAAAGTAAGATTATTGAAACAAGAACTTTGCGATGTTGAATCAAGACTGGAAGCAGTTTATGAGAGAGATGAGGAACTAAAACAAGACAAAAGACGAATGGAAGAGGAGAGAAAAGTTAAGAGACAGAGACTTAGAAAGGAAAAAGAGACTAATAAAGAAATAGCATTTTTGGAAAAGTGGTTAGAAAAAAATAAATTTCCAATGTCTCGCCAAGAGGGAAATTTCGCACGTAATTTAATTGAAAAAGGTGATACATTTGATGAAGTGATAGTTAAATATAAATTGTATGTTAATGAATTGAGAGCCCGAGTGGCGTAAAAAATAGTTGTGTGATCTGTGCTGTCTGCCTACCTGCCCACTTATCATCAATGAACATGACACACATTTCACAACAACATAAAAGCACACTTATTACTAGGCAACAAAAAAAATTATTTTATTTACGAAATTATTTATTTACGAAAACAAAAAAAAAACTGCTTCAAGGCACTGCCCACACATGTTTTGTGTGCTTTTTGGTGTGGGGCAGGTATAATGCCGCCAAAGAAGAAGTCTCCTTCCAAACCGACTGCAGAGGAACATACTGAGGAGACAACTGAGGTTGTTGCCGAGGTTGTTGCTGAGGTTCCTGCCGAGGTTCCAACCACCCCTGACGCTAAGCATCCGTCTCACGAAGACCCTGTGGCTCAGGCTGAGGTTGAGCGTAAGCAAAAAATGTGAGTCCTTTCGATAAGGTGGGTGGAGCAAAGGTGAAGGAGGATGAAGCTGTAAAGTATTGGGATGAGAAAAAGTTTTGGTCAAGATTGCCAACAAGTACGACGAGCCTGACAAAGTGTTTGAGTATAATGTTCCGGATTGCAAAGAAGGAGTTTTGATGGCGAGCCCTGGGAAAGAAGATACTTATCACGTGGCACTCGGAGACGACGGGGTGATAAGGGTTTTCAAATCATGGTCGGCTTTGAAGGGCTACTATATTCACGAGAAGCGTCCGTTCTACACTAAGGCTGCTGAATATCATTCCAATATTTCCTTACCTAATCGCAAAAAGAAGTGAGACTACAAATCCATTATTTCTTTTTTCTTCCTTTGTCGTGAAGAAGTTCTAATGTTGGCGGAGTCTATCTCCTCTCTTTTAAGTAAATGCTTTGTTTGCTTTTCTTTAGTTAGTTGTTTCAGTTCTTTATTAATATCTTTCTCTTCCGGATCGTCGGTAGCGTCAGTCTTTAATAAATGTCTAGGTGGCACAACATCATCATTTGTTAATACAATCCGATATCCCTTACGGGCTTTGACGGTGTAGATTTGCTTGCTCCAAGTCTTTCCTCCCTTTTCTAGAATGTGTTTCTTGTTCAACTTTCTAACTCTGTCTCCTTCTTTGAAACTAAATAAATATTCATCAACATATCTATGTTGTTGGCTTATATCATTTCCTTTAAACACATCAATTGGTGCCGCCTTAATCGCTGAATGTTCTTTCTTGTTATAATAATAAACAACATCTTCAATATAACTTATCCAATCAAAATTACGATTAAAAGCCCATAATATGTGTAATCTTTCTCTAAGTGTTCTAACAAATCTATCAACAATACCTAACGAATTATGATCACCTACTTCAACCATAAATTGTTCAATTCCATTATTTCTCATCCACTCACCAACTGCACCTTTAAACTCACCGCCATTGTCCGATATGTATGCTTTTGGCCTTGGTAATTTCTTGAGTGCATCTAAAACTGTGGTAGAAAATTTATTCTTTATAGGTATTGCGTAAGCATAGCGACTATGAATATCAATCCAAATAAGGGCAAAATTATAATTTTTATTTTTTGTAGCAACCTTACTCATATCAAATTAAATCAATATTGACCATATCCAATACTTTGTCTGCCCATATTGTCGTTCCTCTAGTCCTCGGTTTAGTCTGACGAAATAATTCTTGTGCTGTGTTCGCAAGTTGAATATTATTATTTTCACTCATGATATTTTAGAATTTCAAAAATATCTTTTCTGCTTCCTTACTTTTTTCTTTATTCTTTGGTGTATTGTTATATACATTAACTGATATTTTTTCACTTCGTTTTTTACCACCTCGCTGTTTTATGCCTGTTGTTTCATAATCTTCGCTTTCTTCACTCTCACTTTCTTCTTCTTCGCTTTCATTCTCTTGCTTCTTGGGGTGTGGTGCTTTCTTTGAGGTTTTCTTTGGCTTTTTAGCATTCTTTTCTATCTTTCTAAGCATATGATTTGCAATAACCTCAGACATATCAATTTCGCTATCGCTTTCACTTGATTCATCTTCAATCTCAGGATTTTTAAGTATCTCTTTCGCAACACTAACTTCAGCATCCGTCTCAATAAGTTCTTCCACTGATGCTTCTTTTAATTCTCCTTTTTTACGAAGCCTTTCACGGGCCCACTCGTCCTTTCTCCGTTCAGCATTTTCTCTGTTTGCTTGAACAGCCTTCTTCCAATTTTCCTTTGATGCTTCCTTTGACGGCATTGATTACCGATGAATGATATTACACAAGATAGTTATATTTTTTGTATAATTTAACAAAAAAAAAATTAAATATTTAATTATATAATCAATGTCGCAATATAAATCATTACTTGGCCTTAATGAGTTGGCTATTCATACTTAACCAACACAAACATATGATAGTCTAAACATACTTAACTTAGACTTAACCAACACAAACATAGTCGGTCTGAATACAGACAGAGTGCCAGAAGATGATGACCCAATCAATCTTTATTACACTGACGGCCGATTTGATACACGGCTCGCTTTAAAATCAACTACGGATATCAAAGAAGGAAGCAGTTTATACTACACAGAGCAACGAGTAAGGGATAATGATGAAGTCAAAGCCTCAACTCAACACAGAAGCAATACTTCCAATCCTCACCAAACTAGTTTATACAATTTGATAGATACAAACATATTCGCACAAGCGAGCGGACAATACTTAACATACAACGATGTAGAAGGCAAATGGAAGAATACAGCCCTTGGTTCAATTGATACACTTTCAGATGTAGTCATTACAGCACCAGTGGCGATGAATAGTTATCTAACATATAATTCAATAAACTGGGTAAATAAAACATTTCCGATAAATGTTGATGAAACGGCAATATTAGTATGGGAAGGAAGAATATAACAGGAGTTAATTTACTGAATACCAAAGATGTTGATGAATGGATATTTGAGCACCAAGATAATAATAATAAGGTGTCAGCGAGTGGAAGTATAGACTCACATAGCGATGTGTTAATAACGGGCACACCAGCAGATAACCAATTACTCATTTATAGCACAGGACAATGGAGAAACACCACACCACCCTTTCTTAGATTAGACGGCACAGCCAGCATGACGGGAGGACTAAATATGAATGGTTATGCTATTTCAGGGGCTTCTACATATAATCTCGCAGTTGATGGTTCGGTGGTCAAACTAACAGGAGACCAAACCATAGGAGGAATTAAAACATTTAGCAGTATAATAAATGCTAGTGCGGGTATTGATATGAAAAGCCAAAGCATAACAAATGTGAATTTGGTTGATGGTGTGGATGTTTCGGTCCTTGACACTTCTGTCGTTAAACTAACAGGAGACCAAACCATAGCAGGGAATAAAAAATTTACATCAACTTTAGAAGTAAGTGGTTCGTCCAATCCTACTACTTTTGATGGTATTGGCATAGCCTTTGATACAAAAATAGGAATGATTGCAGCACAAAAAACAGCAACAGCGACTTGGTATCCGATACAAATAACGGGTTCGTATGTTGAGTTATATTCGGGTAATACTTTACTTATAACCGCAACTGGCACTACACTATCTTTGAATAACAACAAAATAACAAACTTAGCCACACCATCAGCAACAACGGACGGAGCAAATAAAAGTTATGTGGATACATTAGACAGGCAAAATGTGAAACTAACAGGAAACCAAACCATAGCAGGAATTAAGACATATAGCAGTGGTGTTGAAATAACGGGAAATTCAATCAATTCAACAACAAAGGGCACAGTTATCGTTTTCAATTCTACCAGTAATATCGGTTCTATCGCTAGTTTGGATATGAAAACTGCAACATATTACAACTTTGAAATTTCTGCGAAAAAAATAAGTTTTATTATTGATGGGGTAATCGTCGGTTGGGTAAATGCTTCGGGGCTAGATTGTAATAGTAGCAAAATAGCCAACCTTGGAACTCCGGCATTAGCGACGGACGGAGCGACAAAAGGGTATGCGGACACATTGGACGGGCAAAATGTAAAACTAACAACAGACCAAACCATAACAGGAAGTAAAACATTTAATGGGGCGAGCACTACAATAAAATATCTAACTTTAACGAACAATGCTGATTTTAATAATCAAACTATCACTAATGGCGGAAATATAACATATAATGGGGCGAGGATATTAAACCAAAATGGAGGAGATATATTCTTTTCACAGACATCAGGTGATTACCAATATTTCTTATTTACTCTAAATCCTGCTACAAGCGGAACCGCGAACCAAAGAGGTTATGTATTCACGAATGTAGCATCTGATGTAAAAGGGGCAGGACTTTATATTTCAAAACTTTTGGATAATAAAAGTGCTTCGTCTGACATTGTCCGTTTTAACAATGCTGGCGGTATGCGGTTTTATGGTGCTTTAGATATGAACTCAAACAATATAACAAATGGCGGAACAATAACTGGAACGACAATTACTTCAACTGCGGGTATATCAACGACGAAACTAACGGCGAGCGGATTATTAACGGCAGATGGCGGTTGTAAGTTATCTATTCAAAATAAAGTAGATGGAGGAAATGGACATGGTATATTTCTGTGGGATACAGACAACTCAGGATGGGGTATTTATATGGCTCAACCGGGGGCTGGTAAATCATTAGGTGTAGGAACAGCGGTGGCAGGCAACGATATTTCAGGCTTTGCTGTAAGATTTAAGTCTGGTTTTGCTTCGTCGGATGGTTTTGTGTGGGAAAATTCTAATAAGCAATTGTTAATGTCAACAAATGGGGCAAACGGGACTTTATGGACAAAAGGGTTAATAACGGCTAGTGCGGGGATATCAACAACAACGGCAACCGCGAGTGGATTAATAACAGCAAATGCGGGTATATCAACAACAACAGCAACCGCGAGTGGATTAATAACAGCAAATGCGGGTATATCAACAACAACATTAACTGCGAGTGGATTAATAACGGCAAATGCGGGGATTACATACACAGGCACACTAACAACTGCATCAGCATCAACTAATGGGGCGAAAATAGCAATTCAAGGACAAACAGACAGGACGAATGCGAGAGGAATATTTATGTGGGACATTGGAGATTCAGCATGGGGGGTTTACATGAGCCAGTCTGGGGCAAATAAAGCATTAAGCGGAACAGGAACAGCACCAGCAGGAGGAGTAGGCGGAGGATTAACTTCTTATGCTATTAGATTTAGAGTGAATGGTTCTTCAACGAGTGGGTTCATATGGGAGAATAATTCAAATACTGCTTTAATGTCTTTGAAAGCAAGCGATGGGCAATTATGGGTATTGTCTAATCCAATTCAATATTCAGACAGGAGAAAAAAAGAAGATATAAATGAATGTTTAGGCTTAGATTTTATTAATAAGTTAAATCCAGTTTGCTATCGTATGATTGATGACAACAAGAAATGTAGGACTGGCTTAATAGCACAGGAATTGAAAGAAATACTAACAGAAATGGATATGCTAGATTTTGGCGGTTTTATAAAAGAAGCAATTATGGTTCCGTGTCCAAAGCAAAGAAAAGAATGCGAATTGAAAGGTGTGAGTGTTAATCCAGAAGATGTTAAATGTGTTGATAGTGGTGATGTCGGTTATGGTATAGGTTATTCCGAGTTTATCGCCCCGTTAATTAAGGCCGTTCAACAATTATCAGAAAAGATAGTTAATTTAGAAAAAGAAAATAAACTTTTACTTAATATACTACAAGACAAACCAACCAATTAGCAGAAATCAGAGTGGCCTTTTTTCAAATGTCAAATAATACAACTAGATTTCATAGACCACCGCCAGTCATTGACATAGACGGCGAACTAACTCCCGAATTAAAGTCTCGTGTTCTTGAAGTAGAACTAAAGACTGAGGAAAAAAAATAGAGCACGAATTGGAAGATAACTGGCATTGTTGTTGTATAAAAAACAGACAGACAGACAGCAGACTTATTAAATACTTATTTCAAATGGGTATCATCGTTGCCATTATAGCCCTTTGTATCGTGAGGCTATCTGAAAAGAACTTGCCATGCGAGGTTGCTAATACTTATGTCGGAATTTTAACATTGCTTATCGACATTTGCCTTCCATCGCCTTCTAGCTCAAAGAAATTAACATTCATATACTTGAGTTTTATACCACATAGCATCATTCGAACATATTAAAGGAATGGCTTCATCAAAACTAACACACCAATCACTCATAGGCTTATACACACATTTAAATTTTGTTTCAATACCTTGCTTTATGCAATAAACACAACTCTCATTTTTTTTTTCTCACTGACCCGCGAGTAAAAGTCGCAGGCAGTCCGCGAAATAGCCGACCACACAAACAATAATATTATTAACATTTGTATTTTTTTGCTCAAAGATTTTTTAAAATCTTTGTATATAATCATGGCTACTGAATATAAATATCAGCGGATTATTTTTCTGAGCAATGATTTTGCTGGAGGAAGCAAAACATTTAATAAAAATATCCAAATGTCATTCACACCCACCAAAATGAATGTAAAATTTATCCACTATATGAACGACCAGACAGAGACAAAAACCAGAATTCTTTACATGGATAGAATTGGAATTATTGGAACATTTGCGGACAGCACCACAGCAAACATTTCAAACCTTAGTTATAATTTGGGTGTTGTCGGATGGACTGACGGACAATATACATTTAAAGTCCTTGAAACCGACAGCGGAAATATTGATACAGGAAATTTAGCGGGCCGAATTGTCATATGCTTAGAATTCGTAGGCTGATATTTGTTTAGAAAATCTACGATTTTCTTTTCAGACTACGTCTTCAACAAACATCGTAAAACCATTTAATTTCTTGTAAATGAAAAAAACGATGTTTTAGAATAAGGAGTGCGACAGCACGAATCCCAATTCTAAAATATCATGATGAAGATTAATAATGTCAAGGTGAAGCCCGCAAAACAAGAGGGTGATGGAAACAAAAAAGCAAAAGGTTATAAATTATTCAATGAGCCGTATGCTAACATATTTCTACTGGCCCGTAAGAAGAGCGGGAAAACGACAGCACTCTTTGAAATATTGAAACGGACTACAGACAGAAAAACCCGTATTGTCATTATTGCTTCAACAATATACAAGGACTACATTTATAAAGCAATAGTAAAGCACTTTAAGAACAGAGGAAACCCAATGGCAATATATACCTTTCTTAAATCGGATGGTGTAAATGTTATAGACTATGAACTTGACAAACTGAACAGACATGACGAGCAACACGAAGGAGAAGTAAAACAGGACAAAGAAGAAATAGAGAAGCCACAATTTTTATACTTTGGAAAAGAAAAGAAACAGAGCGCCGCGGAGGCACCAAAAGAACGACCAAGCAAGTATATTTCTCCAGAGGTAGTTTTGTTTTGGATGATTTAGGAAGTGGATTAAGAGACAAGTCCGTAAGTGATTTGTTACAAAAGAACAGACACTATAAATCAAAGGTTATTATGTCTAGCCAGTATTTGAACGACCTACGGCCAGAAGCCATTAAGCAGTTAGATTATTTATTAATCTTTCCAAGCCAGTCTCAGGACAAAATGGAACTCGTGTATAAACACTTAGACCTATCTTTTGACTTGGATTACTTTCTTCAAAAGTATCACGAAGCAACAAAGGAGAGATTCAATTTTCTTTTTGTCTCAAGTGTTGATGATGAGTTAAGAAAAAATTTTGCTTACCGCCTGAAATAATATTTTTATATAATTATTTTTTTTAATGTATATTATATGCCAGTATCGCCAGTGATAATTTCGCAACCATCAGGATATAACATCGGATACAATCCATCAATGCCACAGAAGGGAGGAAAAAAGAAAACTAAAAAGAAGGGATGTGGGCAAAAGGGAGGAAAGATTAACTGGGCAAAGGTCGGAAAAACGGCCTTGGCTGTTAATAAATTCCTTCGCGATAACGAGATTATTTCAAAGACCGCTAATGCCCTTGGCGATGTCGGGGTTCCATATGCGTCTCGTATTGGTTCTACTGCTGCAAAACTCGGATATGGTAAGCAACGAGGAGGGGCTGTAAAGTTTCGCTGATAGTTATCAACTACACTCTCGTTGCTAACGCAACTCCCGTTTGTTTGGAGGGGGTTTCACCCCCTACCATACCCCCGCGGGTTTGGAAAGGAGCATAGCCCCTTCCATAACCATCGAAAACAGATTAATTTTTTCCCAAATAAAAAAACGATGGTTTAGAATAAGTGAGAGTGCGATAGCACGAAACGCAATTCTAAAATATCTATACAATGGTCGTAAAAAAAGCAAGGAAACCCAAAGTCCGTCCACCGAGGGTTTATAGAAATAAGAGCGGAAGGCCTTATATTATCCAGAAGGGTAAAAAATATTATCTTAATTTTGGTAAGAAAACAAATGATTTAAGCACATTACAAATTGTTAAACTTTTTATGAAATATATTGGTAAGCCGAGGCCACAAAGGCAGGGCCGCAAGCCAAGGGAAAAATAATCAAATCTGATTTCAATCGTCTTGAACACGAGAACCGAAACCAGATACAAAGCAACTTACAAAAGAAATATGAGTTAATACATGATGAGGAAGAAAAGGAAAAGAAGAAAAGGGATGAGATAGAAGAAGAAAAGAAAAGGCTAGAACGAAAAGACGTAGCAGATGCTAAGGAAAGACAAGATATAATGGATAGGGAACACAAAAGAGAACTAGCGGATATTAATGAACGGCAAGAACAAAAAGCCAGAGAACTAAGAAGGGAGCAAAAACTCATAGAAGATGTAAAATATGAAGAAGACAGAAAAATGGAATACAAGCATTACCACCGCCACCACAATATCAATATATTATGCCCCCGCAATATGGACAGCCACAAGCCCCGCCACAAGCACAACCACAACAGGGACAACCACAAGCACCACCACAAGCACCGCTAGTACCTAATTTAGGAGATGAAGCACCATTGAAAACGAAAGAGCAATATGAAGAAAAAAAGCAAAAGCAGAAAGATATTGAAACACTGAAATTAGCGGGATATACAGATAAGTTCATAAAAAGATGAGTCGTAAAGACTTACAAAAAGCCAGTCAAGATATTCAGATGGCTATAGCAGCGACATCTTTAGAAGAACAGAAAAAGTTAGCAGAAGAATATAAAGAAAAACTTGAAAAGGAAGAAAAGAAAGCAAAAGAAAAGGGTAAGCATTTTGAACATTTACAAATTAATCAATTTTTAATCTCTGCATTTTCAAAAACTTATCACCCAAACATTACTATAAAAGAGTTAGCACAGGCTTTAAAAAAGAGACTAGATAGTGATGGACAAAAAAAATTAAATTACAAAGACACTTCAAAGTGGATTATTGACATGATTAAAAGGTTTAATATTGATGTTGGAAATGAAAAGGAAAACGTAAAAAGAAAAGTAGCAGATTATGCTAGATATGAAGATTATATGGGTATTAACGAACAAAAAGGTAGTGGAGCGAAGACATTAGAAGAATTAATTGATAAGGTATTTTCAATAGCAAAAATCAAAAAATACTTAGCCCGCAAAGATTGGAAACACACAATGAACAAACATGATTTTGTAAATACTCTAACGAACAAAATGACTTCCGATCCAAATTTAGATGAACGAGTTTCAACAGATTTGAATATTGACGAGGGAATGCCACCGGAGGGGGTTTCACCCCCTACCATACCCCCGCCACCAGAGCCGGCAACAGATACGACTACACCGCCAGACCGAACACCACCAGAGGAGCCACAGCAACCAGAGACAGAGCAAGAGCAACAGCAACCAGAGCCAGAGCCAAAGCCACAGCCAGAGCAAGTCCCATTTCAAGGAGAGGGTCGCGGTTTAATGACTAATGAAATAGATGAAATAATGAAAAAATATGGATGGTATCTCGGAGCAATAGCATGCGATGAAATCTACAAGTTGAAGCCCGGAAGCAGAAAGCGATAAGGATTTATTATGAATTTGGACAACCACAATCAATCAGGGTCTCATTGGATCGGCGTATGGATAAGTCTAGATAAAGACAGGAGTGTTGAAGTCTATGACCCATTAGCACTTTACGAGCCGACAGAAGACTTTCAACAACAAATGAAACAACTAATTGACCGAAGCCACCCAATCACATATCTATTAATGAAAGTAAATAAGGTTAAAAATCAATCAAACACCTCAGACACATGCGGTTGGCATAGTATGAGATTTTTAATGGAGCGGGCGAAAGGCAACCGATTTAAGTTTGCTAGTGGCTATACAGACTTAAAAGAAGAAGAAGCGGAGAAATTAAAAGCACAGAATGGGTATGGTAATTTTGATGCATTCATCTAAAATATTATTTGTATAATATATCATGGATTAGAAGGGAGGGAGAAGTTCGGGTATCTATTACATAAATAGTAAAAATAGAATAACGGGTACAGATAGCGACTTTACACACGAAATAAACTTAAAATCACTAGACAATCCCACACATTGTAAAATTCTTCATATCTATGTTCCAAAATCTTATTACTCTGTGGCTTCACCATATAATACTTTTACATTATCCGAAGACGGGTATGAGGCTTTAATTACGATACCTGAGGGAAACTACACAATGAACAATCTAAAAAATAAGTTGTCAGAGGTACTGACGACAGAAAGTCCGAATGACTATACTTATGCTGTCTCAAGCAACAATACCAACATAGACCCAGAGGATGGAAAATTAACATTCAGTGTTTCAAATAACGGAGGTATTCAACCGCGGTTTATATTTGATGGTGATACCCGTATTCACGAGGTAATGGGTTTTGATAGAAATTCAACATATTTCTTTACTCATGATTTTATTAAATCGCCAAATGTGATTATTTTAACTGGCGAAAAAACTCTGTATCTTCAATCGGACTTAGTGGGGGAAGGTGATAATCATGTGCTACAAGAAATATACACTGCCAACGAAATTCCATTTGGAGCCGTTGTATACGACGGAAATGGGTCAGAGTATGGTAAGAAATTATCAACCAGTTCAAATAATGTATATAGGTTTTATCTTACAGACGAAAACGACCAAGCAATTAATCTTAATGGGTTAGGTATTGTTATGACATTATTAATTTACAGAGAGACAAATTATTTTAATTTATTTACATCATTTTTCAATTTGTTAAAGGTGAGGTAAGGTAATTAATTAATTTTAGAATTATTTTTTTTCTATAAATATATTCTGGTGAATTAGTTAATTTACACTACTTCAAAAAAAAAAATACCAACTCAACACGGCAGAGAATTAGACTTCAGTAAAACTGATTATATCAGTGTTTCGTATCGCTTGAACAAGCTAGCCCCTCGTGAGGGATCTGCTTCATTTGAAGTCACTACTGCGGGAGGTCAAGAACGATCATTTGACCTTATTAGCCGACCTTTTAATCTCGCTCTGTCATATTTGAGTTTTACTTATACTATGAGAGCGCCTCTTGTTGCCAACACTTATACTAGAATTTTTATGGACTGCCTTTCGCAAATTTCTCAAATTCAACTTCAGACCCGTAGCGGTGTTTATCTGTGCGACGTTAACAACCTTAGACATGTAAGATGTTGTGGAAACCAGAAATGAGCTTGAAGGATTTCCTTGACTTTCCTAACCACGGGGATGCTAGTGGATACGGATGTATGCTCCAAAAGTGTAATGCTAACGGCTTGATTAACATTAGTGCCGTTGAAGGAACTAGAACAGCCTTTCGTGCGGCCGCTGATGGTAATAACGATGTTGCTGCCGCAACTCAGGGTCTATTGCGAGAGCCAGTGATTTCTGCTCGTCGTCACGATGATGCTGCTTTGACGACTGGAGTTGGAGCACTATCCGCCGTAAATGTTAATTACAACGAGGCGAAGTATCTTGTGGGAAGTGGAGCAACTGCCGCTTTGGCCATTAATGTTAAAATTCCTTTGGGTATGATTATTAACACTATTTTCGCACTTGATAAGACTATTATGTTTCCAGAGATTTTGATTATGCGAATTGTGTGGAGTGCTACTGACAGAACCGGTTATACGGTGACGAATGGTGCCGCTACTTGTATTAGCACTGCTTATCTTGTCGCACTAAATGCTACACTGCCTATGGCTGTATCTGCTGATGTTACCAATATTAACTTGTTTCTTGCTGTTGAAACAAACCCCGATGTTATTCGACCAATTCAACAGAAGATTGCTAGCCCCGAAGGTATGAACTTCAATATCGATTATCCCTATGTTTATAAGAATTCAATTGGAGCAACCACAACCCCAAATATTATTATGCGATTTGACAGAGGCCATGGTCGCCGTTTGAAGAAGACTTATCACTCAGTTTTTAACACCGAAGCAAGGAAAAACACTGCTTATGACCATGATAATCGCACAGCAGCAAAGATCGCTACTTTATACACTACTCTAGACGGAGCACGTCAGCAAGAGTTTAACATTGACTGCGCCTCTGAAGAAGACTATATGTACCTGAAGCCAAAGATTGAGGGTTCGGCCTTGATGAATAATGATGTGTATAAATACAACTGGTTCTGGGTTGATGCTTGGGATAATACCCGCCCGCTATGGAGCAAAGACCAAAATGAAATCAGCGGTTTAAGTCTTGATACTGAGCGACGATGGGAGTTTATTGGTACTAATGCGGGAACTGCTCTTAACCACTACACCGTGGCAATCACTCAGCGAGAGGTTCAGGTTAAGGCAAATATGATTACGATTTCATAACTCCGCCAGTGAGGTAATAGGTAATTATTAACTTTGATAGTTAATTTATTTTTTTGATAATATAGACCAACAATGTCCCACCAGAGAAATTCGGTAGCACAAAATCCCGACGGAGATTTCGTAAATGTAAAAGTCGGGTATGATGGTTATCTTGAGACTAATGTTGAAAAAACAGCATTTGGTGAATTACCAACATCACAATACACACCGATTATACAAGAAACATTTATGTATAATGTAAATACCTCTAAGTGGAACACAAGCACTACTAGTGCTACATTAGAGCAAAAGAGTGCTATGGCATATCTAACAACACAGGCAGTTGGAGGTTCAAGATTATTCATTGAAACAAAAAAGAAAATTAAATATCGTGCTGGTATGGGTGTATGTGTCAGATTTACTGCTTTGTGGAATACAAATGAAGCAGGCGGATATTCATCTTATGTAGGTATTGGTGATTCCTTCTTGACGGACGGATTTTTCTTCTCAAGAGAAAATGGTGTAATGAAAATATATCAATTAAACAACTCCACTGTAATTACCGAGGTTAAACAAAGTCAATGGAATGTAGATAAAGCAGATGGAAGCGATTACTTACCAGCCATTGATTTCAGTAAGGGTAATGTATTTCAGATTAAATATCAATACTTGGGTTTCGGGCAGATATCATTTTATATTGAAAATCCAAACACTGGACAATTTCAACTAGTCCATGCTATACGATATGCCAACAGCAAAACTGCTACATCTCTTAATAATACTAATTTACCATTCTTGGCTTCTTTGGCTGTTGGTGCTAATCCGCAAATCCAAAATCTTAGAATTGCCAGTGTTGGATGCTTTATTGAAGGAACTGAAATCATAAGAGGTATTCCATTTATTTATGAAAGACCAGCAAATACAACGAATGTAGCAATTCATGCTTTTACTATGAGGAATAATACTAATATTATTGGAAACACTATTGCTAATTATAGTATAGTGTATCCTAGACGGCTAAATATTCTAAATACTGACACTAAAAGTAGCGTAATCATTAAGGTAATAAAAAATGCTACACTTACAGGTGCCGTGTATGCTTAGAACAATACAAATACGAGTTTAGTTTCGTTTGATACTACTGCCACTATTAGTGGCGGGAATGTGATTGCTGTTGTATTCGTGAATACTAGTGATGCTCAAAGTATAAATTTTGCTGATTATGATTTAGATGACATGTTGCCAAGCGAAAGGCTAACTATAACCGCACAGGCTACTGCAAATCAAACTATAAGTATTCAGTATGCTTTTACTTGGATCGAGGATCCATAATGCAAAAAAAAACGAAAATGGAAGTGTGGATTTTCAAATATCACTTTTTAAAATACTTGATAAAATCATTTTTTCTAACTTCATTCATTTCTTCATTTTTTTCTAGAAATGAAAGTACACATGCCACATCGCAAAATCTATCATCGTCAATTGAAACTGATAACACATTTTTTTTCTTACACTCTTTACAAGGTGCTTTATTTAATATACATCCTTCTTCTGTACATGTAGCAGTCGCTATTTCTTTGCCAACATTAGCCTTTATTTTGGTAATTCCAGTCTCTCTCACAACAAGATCTGTTTCCTTAAAAGGAGTGCTTTGTTCCTCCATCATTTTTTCTAATGTGGCCTCCAACGGAATAACTACTTTCACGTTGTCGTCCCTCGGCTTGTATTGCTCATAGAAAGATACAATGTCAGGCTTAGTCCATTTAATTGTCGGCTTTTTTATTTCGCCGTCAAGATTCAATTTTTCAATTTCATTCAAGTAGTCTTGTTTGGTGTTCAGGTCAGTCATCTTATATTATTATATTATTTTTTATCAAATATATTTTTTTACTTCACTTTTAATGTCTGTAAATTTATCAAACCACGGCTGTTTCATGACCCATTCAAGATATGGCTTATCAATAGTTGCAACATCTTGAATTTTCTTACCTTTATACTTACCGAATGGAAAAATATCCCTTGGCTTGCCTGCCCGTGCATTTTCAATCATTTGGATTTCGTCAGTAATTATCTTTTTAACATCGGTAATAGAAAATGTTTCTTTTTTATTTTCAATAGAGAGTTTCTCAAACTTCTCACATAATCTGGTGAGGGTGGTCATTGGTTTATATAGAGTGGTAAAAAATTTTATGAAAAAAATTAATTAATCAAACTCGCAATAGGAGAGGACTTTCATTTTTTCAAAAAAAGATAACTAAGTTCAGGACAGCAGTAAAAACTAAGAGACGGGTTTTGATGTCTCTTCGTGTTGATTTGGCAAAAGATAGATGAGTTATCTTTTTTTTAGAGTTTGAGAAATTCAAATATGGACTATTTATTGATTAAGAATGCTTGTATTGAATTTGGATAAAATTATGTATAATTTTTATTGAAATTAATAGTAAGACGAATTTATATGAAAATAGCCTTATTTTATATAAAAAGATAAGTGTCCTATAGTGGTACCTATAGTAGTAATTTCATATTATAATTATACTTAGTTTTATATATACGTATACTACTTTAAACATAAAAGAAAAAATCATAAATCTAGTAAATGAGCCTAGTAGTATAGGGTCGCACTTCGGCACGCTTTTTCAGTGCAGTTTCTCTACAGAAACCACACTAAGAGCCGTTATCCATTATTTCCTCTACCTATTTATAACTAATATAGACAAACAAAAGAAAGAAAAACTGCTACCTTTAAACAATTATTATTTAAAGAAATAAAATAAAGACACATATAGGATGACAAACGAAGACACTCAGAGATTTAGAATGTCCAGAGGTTGTGTTATGGTAAAGAATAACGAAAAGAGACAAATGGTAAAAGTTCAATGGAGAGAAGGAGGAAAGGTTATGTGTAAGAGTTTCTGCATCGGAAAGAAAAAATCAAAAGAGCAAGCATTGGAAGAAGCAAAGAAATATCACGAGGAAAATATAATACCTAAATACGAGGAATGGAAAATTAATTACGATAAAGAAACAAAAATAATCAAAAAAGAAAAGAAGAAAATTTGGAAGCATAAAGATTTTAAGTGTGGATGTGGTGCTGAAATACATAATGGAAACAAAACGCGACATATGAAGTCTCAGAAACATATTTCGGCAGAAAAAGAAAAACCTCCAGTTCCTCCAAGGCCAAGCAAAGAGTATATGGAGAGAATAAGGAAAGATGACGATGATAGATGTAATATGTGCGGATACATGGAACATAACTGCCACTGCGGTTGCGGGTATGGTAAGTATTGATAATCAAAAAGATTTCTCTGCGGAAACCACTGAATTTCCATTTAAAGACAAGGAGGGGTCCTTATATAGGAGGCACACACGAGGCCACGAGGGGACGACCGATTGAGGCAGACAAATATTTTAATTTTATAAAATTATATTCCTTGATATACCATTATCAAACATGGAGACACACACGTATAACGGCAAGGTCTACAGGTTGGATAGATTAAGGGAATATAAGATAAATTACGAAATCAAGTCTGTCAGGGGTCGGGATGTGCTATATATCAAACCGAAGGTAAGGGGGTATAAAATTGATACACCGACAGCCCAAAACTACTTGAACCAAGAGGTGCGGTGTATTTTGAACACCATGCTATACCAATAGCACCACCTTCACCTACGATTGAAGAGAAAAAAGAGATAAAAGAAAATTACAGAGACTTGTTGCGGTATGGTAATTATGATATCATAAGGGACGACAGCAAGGAACACGAACTAGGAATAAATGAAAGCCGATATGCGGTAAGGATTAACGGCAACTTCCGATCATTCACGATGCGCGATGTGATAAGATTTATTGAGATTGTGTTGAACGACTTTGTAAAACGACAAGCACAAGATAAGGTATTGAGTTTGTTGATTACTATGGAAAAGTATCAACAGGCTTGCACAAAGTTAATCAAATCTCGGTTGAAAAAGTTTTAGAAAGATTGTCAGCAATATTTCAAAGCAACGAAAGTCTTTACATGGATGAGAACGGAATAAACTTTGATAAATTAAAATTTGTATTGAAATCTGTCAAAATGCCGACGGGCGGGACAAGGCTACAGGTTTTGAACAAATTGGATATATACAGAAAGAAAGGAGTAATCTGTATTACAAACAGCGATAACTTATGAATAGCACGAGCAATCGTTGTAGTCAAAGCAAAAATTGAAAAACATCCAAAATTCAAGACAATACTAAAGGGAAAAAGAAAGATACAGCAGGAAATGGCAGAGACTTTACACGATGAAGCGAAAGTCATTAAGGATGTGTGTGGGATACCAGAAATTAATACATTTGCTAATCACATTAAATACAATCTGGTTATTGTTGAATTTCCTGACAAAATCATTTATAAAACAGAACTACTTAATGCGAACGGAGAACGGCTGACTAACCTTTACATTCTAAAGACTGAAGGACATTACGATGCCATAACTAATATGAAGTCTATGATAGGAAAGGAAAACTTCTGTGAGCTGTGTCTAAGGGGATACCAAAAAAGACACGCCTGTGAAGCAAAATGTAGTATCTGTGAAACCAACGGATGTAAGGGAATAAATGACAAGAGCCAGTGGAAAGAATGTGAGCAGTGTAATAGAAAGTTTCCAAACACTGAATGCTTTAATAACCACAGGACGACAAACTGCGATGTTAAAGCAAAATGTAAATCGTGCGGTCTTAATTACAGAAAGAAGGATGAGCACAAATGCGGATATGCGAAATGCCGAAATTGCAAACTAGTGAAACCGCTTGAGCACCAATGTGAAATAGTCCAAAAAGAAATCTTACCGCCTCAGAGAAATACATATTCTTTGACTTTGAAGCGACACAGGACACAGGCGAGCACATTGTTAATCATGCGGAAAGCCAGTATTACGATGCAAAGGAACCGCCAGTAATTCACAAGAACATTCAAGATTTTTGTAATTGGGCTTTTGACACTAAACACAGCGGATTTACATTTATTGCACACAATGCCCGCGGTTATGATTGTCAGTTTATTCTTAAGTGGTTGGTTGATAATGGACAAACTCCATTTGTAATCTATGAAGGTGGTAAGATTTTGATGATGACACTTAAGAAGTATCGCTTTATAGACAGCCTAAGTTTTCTTACGATGCCATTGTCAGACTTTCCAAAGACATTCGGACTTACGGAACTTAAGAAAGGTTTCTTCCCGCACTTCTTCAATACGGCAAAAAATAGAAACTATGTCGGTGTAATGCAACATAAGAAACATTACGGCTACGATACGATGCGAGGAGATAAACGAAAAGAATTTCTTGAATGGTATGACGAACAATTGAAAGCACATAACCACTTTGATATGGCGAAGGAAATCGCAGAGTATTGTCATTCAGATGTTGATATACTGAGGAAGGGTTGTATAGATTTTAGAAACCAGTTTCTAGAGTTTGGTATTGACCCGTTTCAATATACAACTATTGCGAGTTGTGTTATGGCTTTGTATCGTGCTAAGTTTATGCCAGAGAATTCAATTGCGATATTGAAAGCGGAAAAGCAAAACAGGATGACTTCTAGGGCTTGTGTAGAATGGTTAGCATACAGAAGCAGGTTAGATAAAACTGATATTAAACACGCATTCAACGGAGGTGAAAATTTTTTTCAACTCGGGCAATCTCGTGTGTATGTAGATGGATGGGATGAGAAAAACAAAACCGCTTATGAGTTTTACGGGTGTCATTGGCACGGATGTGATAAGTGTTGGAATAGCAACGCTTTGAATGTGAAGAAAAATAAGACAATGGGCGAACTATACAAGGAAACAATGAGAAGAGAAAAACAACTTAACGAACAAGCAAAAGTAATAAGTATCTGGGAGTGCGAATGGAGCCTGATGAAAACCAGTGAAAGACTGGCAGAGGATACAAACGAACGAATTACGGAACAAGAAGGACTAAACCCACGAGAGGCGATGTTTGGAGGTAGAGTGAATGCTTTGAAATTATATTGGAAATCACGACATGATAATGAGTATGCGAAATATATTGACATATGCTCACTTTATCCGACAGTGATGTATTGCGACCTTTATCCAAGCGGACACCATATCATAATACGACCAAACAATGAGGAGGAAAGAAATGAAATGAAAAATAAAATTATAAACAGAGAATATTTCGGAGTGGCTAAGGTTAAGATGCTACCACCTAGAGGCTTACTACACCCAGTCTTACCGAAGGCGGACAGAGGTAAGATGATGTATTACTTATGCGATAAGTGCGGAATGACTGAGCAACATGGAGAATGTAAGCACACTGATAAAGAACGAGCAATAACTGGCACATGGGCAACTCCAGAAATTTATAAGGCCTTAGAGAAAGGGTATAAGTTAATAAAAATATATGAAGTATGGAACTGGAAAGAACAAAGCAGTAGCTTATTCAAAGAATACATAAAGACATTCTTGAAAGTAAAACAAGAGTCCAGCGGATATCCCGCGGGATGTAATACGGAAGCAGAAAAACAAAATTACACAAACAGCATGGAAATCAAAATGGGTGTAAAGATGGATGAAAGCAAAATATTTAAAAACGAAGGACGGCGAGCAGTGGCTAAGTTGTGCTTGAACTCTTTATGGGGTAAGTTTGGACAGAAGCAAAATAAAACACAGAACAAAATGATAAGGATAAAGATACCTTATACAAACTATTGAACGATAAATCAGTGGATAATATAAATATTAACATAATTAACGACCAAATTGTAGAAGCCAGTTATGACTTAAAACAGGATGCGGTGAGCGACCCGATTAAAACAAATATTGTAGTTGCTTTATTTACTACATGCCATGCAAGAATGAGACTTTACAATATGATGGACAGATTAGGCAATAGGATATTGTATCATGACACAGACAGCGTAATATATGCGACTAACAAAGAAATTAATGAGGCGGATGTAGAGACAGGCGATTTACTGGGAGATTGGACAGATGAATTGAAAGGAGCAAAAATAAAAACCAGTATGAAAGTAAAAGGATTTAGTATGAACTATGAAACAAAAAAAGCATTGAATTTACCGAATATGTTAAGTGTAATAAGTTGTGGGCTAGGTATTACGAACACTGAATTATTTAAGAATGGTAAAAATGAACTGGCTGAATTGTTGGAGACTGATGAAGAATTACGGATTGCTAAGCGAATTGAGAAATCTGGAAAAGTAGTTATAATAGAAAACAACAAGATAACGCGAGATAAACAAAAGAAAAAAATAACAAGCGAATACTTAGAAAAGATATTTAGTTTTACATATACGAAAAGACAAGTTATCGGAATTGTAGAGAATGCGATTGAAACTAGACCTTTTGGATATTAAAAGATTTATGAACAAAATATCAATAATTAATTAATTTTTTTCCATAAAATTTTTTACCACTCTATATAGACCGATGACCACCCTCACCAGACTATGCAAGAAGTTTGAGAAACTCTCTATTGAAAATAAAAAAGAAACATTTTCTCTTACCGATGTTAAAAAGATAATTACTGACGAAATCCAAATGATTGAAAATGCACGGGCAGGCAAGCCAAGGGATATTTTTCCATTCGGTAAGTATAAAGGTAAGAAAATTCAAGATGTTGCAACTATTGATAAGCCATACCTTGAATGGGTTATGAAACAGCAGTGGTTTGATAAATTTACAGACATTAAAAGTGAAGTAAAAAATATATTTGATAAAAAAATAATATAATAATATAAGATGACTGACCTGAACACCAAACAGGACTACTTGAACGAAATTGAAAAATGGAACCTTGATGGCTCTATTAAAAAGCCAACAATTAAATGGACTAAGCCTGATATTGTTTCTTTCTATGAGCAATACAAACCCCGCGATGACAACGTGAAAGTGGTTATACCATTGGAAGCCATAATAGATAACTCCAACGTAGTTGAAGATGCGACCTTCGGTCAGCAAGAAGATAGCACTCCTTTTAAGGCGACTGATTTAAAAGAGACTGGAATTACCGAAATCAAGGCTAATGTAGGAGAAGAGATAGCGACTGCTACATCCGTAGGTGATAAAGAGACTGCTATAGAATGTACAGAAGAAGGATGTATATTAAGGAAAGCGAGCGATGTTATTCCTGTTGTAAAAGAAAGATACAAAAAAATAAAGTAAAGTAATACAAATGAATTTGTTCTTTTTTTTGCTTTATTGGTCCTCTATAAAGTTAGCAATAACATTAATATTACCATTTCCACCTGCCGACACAGCCTTTTGTGTGAATGTCAAAATATCGTTCGGGGTTAATTGAATATCGTAGGTTCTTAGATTAATTTGTTGAGTTGAGGCAGCATTAACATAAATCTTAAAAATTGTTGTTCCGTTCGCAATCGCAGTTGCTTTTGTGTTTGTATCTACAATTGAAGTTTTGGCGTCAACATCAGCAAAACCCGCCCCTGTCAGTGTTCCGTTCAATACCATTCTGACGACATTAGCCTTAGTATCTTCATTTGTAATACTTATCAAAGATGGAAAGACATTTGAATTGTTGGTTAGGGTATTATTGAATAATGCTTTATTCCTGATACTTAAAATGGGGCTTTCAGTTATATTACCTGCTTCACTACCTTCCGCCGTATTTGTAATACTTGTATTAATTGTGTTGGTGCCTTCAACAAACAAACTACAACTGGCTGTCTTCAGTCTTTGTATTCCAACTCCAACATTATAATTAATAATTCGTGCTGCAAATGGTAATGTAGTATTCCGCAGACTGACACCTGTGTTGGCATTCGCATACTTAATCGTATGGACTAACTGAAAATCGCCTGTCTTTGGATTTTCAATAGAAAACTTAATAGCACCAAAGCCTAAGTATTGAAATTGAATTTGAAATACATTTCCCTTTGTCCAGTCTAATACAGGCATATCTCCTGTTCCGTCGCACGGGTCATCCCAGTACGCTTGATAAAATGCGTTTGGGGTTCCTCCTATACAATGTAGAATAATCATTCCTTCATCTCTAGTTTTGTAAAAGTAGAAACCATTAGATAAATCGTTATCTCCGATACCTATCCACGAATAATAATCTTCGGTTTCGTCTGTTGTCCATAAAGCAGTGAAGCGGGCTACAACACCCATACCAGTGCGATATTTTATTTTTCTTTTGCTTACCATACTAGCATCAGCGGTAGCATTAGCAGTCGTTTTTAATTCCGCCATATTATTCAGAAATGAAACACTCGCATTTGTCTGAGTTAATGTCCATATTCGTGTATTAATAGTATATGGAAAGATTTCCTGTAATACTGGTGTTAACGAACTGGTTAGGGTTTCACCAAAAGCGGTCTTCATATGATTAGTTTCATTGTGCCCGTCATATCCAACTTTGACATTTACAAACTTTTCGTCGGGATTTTGTGCGATTAAATTTCTTTGGTGGGTTGCCATTTCTTGTGTATATTATACAAAAAAATATTTTTTATTTTCTTTTTCTTTCTTTTTTAACTCATCATATTTTCAATTCCCTTAACAACAATAGTCCTCTGAAGAATAGCATAAGTATAATAATTCAATTGGACTGCTCCCTCCGCACTCCATTCATACCGCCGTTCAGTGTCCAAGGACAGACCAGCCACTTCATAACCCTCTTCTTCTCTCTTGTCATAAAGTGGGCGGTTGTGATCCCAGAAATCAACGTGAAACCAGTTATACTTATACACATTAGAGTTCAAAATAGCAGAACCCTTAACTTTTTCCTTCAAAAGCATATAGTCTTCATCGCGGGCGCAAGAGATATCAAACTGCTGAATTCTATTACTATCCAAAGTAGTGTAATAAGAAGTAATCTTAGCCTGTGCTCGGTTATCGCAATCAAATGCTGTGTTTGAAGTTTCAGTATTATGAAACCCGCTAGTGTAAATTCGGCGAATTCTCTCACTCTGAGAGCGGTTCATCTTCAAAACAAATGACTGAGTGCCCGCCGCGAGATTAGTTTTCCAAGAGATAGGGTATTCAGTCTTGAACAAAAAGCCTTCACCCGCAATCTTCTGTTGAACACCCAAGATAACATTAGGGTCGGTTTCAACAGCAAGAAAGAGGTTAAGGTTGGTAATCGCCGCGGGCTGTGCGGTGGCTGTTGCTCCTGCTGCAACACTTTTCGCATCAGTTCCATAGAATATGGTTTTCTGTGTTCCCTCCCACACAATCCTCAAATCAAGAATTTCATTAAAACCAATAGTCTTATCTATTTCAAAAATAGTTCCAAAAAGCATACCAAGAGGAATAGACACATTGATTACCGGCGAATTTCCAGTATTGACTGCTGGGACAATTACTGCAGCGGGGTCTTGACCAACACTTCCACCCTCAAAATACTTCGACTCCTCATAAGAGACATTTACAACAGAGGCAGCACCAGTTCCATTAGCAATGAGCAAATCATCATGACAAGAGCATTGATAGATGGCGGAGAAATTGCTCCTGCGATAGCATTACCATAAATATTCAATGTCGCCCGAAGATGAGCATCGGTATCAATATTTCCCGCAACTGTTGCAGCACTTGCTACTTGGCCTGCATACACGGTAGCATTAAAGGCGGTTATAGCACGACCATCGGCATTACACTTTTGAAGCATAGACCCATAACCAGAATTAGCCCCGTGGTTATCCAAAGCCATAAATCTATCATAAGAAATCTCAGGCTTCCAAATCATCTTAGTGTAATTACCAACGTGTTGAAGATTACACAGATACTGACCGCTTCGGCTTCGTAGTTCAATCGTCTTAATCATTGACAAGCAGTCCATAGGAATTCTGTTATAATTATCAATTCCGCCAGTCGTCGGTGTGTAGGTAAATCGCAACACACTCCTTGCAAGGTTCAAAGGACGAGTTGGAATTTCAAAAGTTGATTCAATTCCTCCGACGCTGGTAATTGGCACAGTCGCAAGACTCTCGCGGGCAGTAAGTTTGTTAAGCGAATACTTACCGCGGATAAGTTCGCTTTGGCTATGAGTAAGTTCTCCGCCGTATTGGACAGGCATTTTTGTTTTGTTTTTGAAGTAGTGTAAGTTGATTAATACACGAAATATATTTATACAAAAAAAAAATTCTAAAATTAATTATCTAGCCTTTAACAAATTGAAAAATGAATTAAATAAACTAAAATAATTAGTTTCACGATAAACCAATAAAGTCATAACGATACCTAAACCATTAAGATTTATTGCTTGGTCGTTTTCGTCCGTCAAGTAAAACCTGAATACATTGTTTGAATTAGCGGACAATGTTTTACCATACTCAGACCCGCTTCCATCATAGATAACAGAACCAAAAGGAATTTCGTTGGCAGTGTATATTTCTTGTAGCACATGATTATCACCTTCATTCACCAAATCAGATTGAAGATACAGATTTTTTTCACCAATTAAAATAATTACATTTGGCGATTTAATAAAATCATTAGCAAAGAAATATGTTGAATTTCTATCAAATCCCATAACCTCATGAATACGGGTATCAGCATCAAATATAAACCGCGGTTGAATACCTCCGTTATTTGAAACAATGAATGTTAATTTACCATCCTCCGCTTCTGTGTTTGTATTGTTGCTTGAGACAGCATAAGTATAGTCATTCGGACTTTCTGCCGTCAATATCTCAGATGATTTATTTTTTAAGTTGTTCATTGTGTAGTTTCCTTCAGGTATTCTAATTAAAGCCTCATACCCGTCTTCGGATAATGTAAAAGTATTATATGGTGAAGCCACAGAGTAATACGATTTCGGCACATAAATATGAAGAATTTTACAATGTGTTGGATTGTCTAGTCCCTTCATATTAACTTCATGTGTAAAGTCGCTATCTGTCCCCGTTATCCTATTTTTGCTATTTATGTAATAGATACTACTTGACCTACCCCCTTTGTACTCCATGATATTTAGAATTGCGCTTCGTGCTCCGCACTCTCGCTTATTCTAAACATCGTTTTTTTCTTTTTCAAAAAAATTAATGCTTATTGTAATCCTTAAAAGTGCGTAGCCCCCGATGTTTTGTGATGACGAAGTCAGAACAAAATATCATTTACAAAAAGGTGTCAAAGCCATAACCATTCTGTGCTTTTAACTTTTCTGCTTCGTCTTCTTTTAGGTCTGTGAAACCACTGGCAAATTTGAATTTAATACCTTTCGCTCTTTCCATTAGAAACCTCATACTATGCCAACCGCACGTGTCTGATGTGTCTGATTGTTGTTTTACTTGATTAACCTTCATTAATAAATAACTATCGGGGTGGCTTCGGTCAATTAGTTGTTTTATTTGTTGCTGAAAGTCTTCTGTTGGCTCGTAAAGTGCTAATGGGTCATACACTTCAACACTTCTGTCTTTATCCAGACTTACCCATATAGCAATCCAATGAGACCCCGCTTGTTTGTGATTATCTAAATTCATAATAAATCCGTATCGCTTTCTTTTTTCTGGATTTAGTTTGTAGATTTCATCACTTGCTATCGCTCCGAGATACCATCCATATTTTTTCATTATATCATCTATTTCATTAGTCATTAAACCGCGACCTGCTCCAGTTTGTTCGTCTTGCTCTTGCTCTGTCTGTGGTTGCTCTGGCTCTGGTTGCTGTGGCTCCTCTGGTGGTGTTTGGTCTGGCTGTGGTTGCTGTGGCTCAGGCTGTGGCTCTGGTTGTTGTGGTTGCTGTTGCTGGTTGCTGTTGCTCTGGTTGCTGTTCATTTCTATATTTATTTATAAGAGCATTAACATAATCTTTTTTTCTCATTGAATGAACCCATTCTTTTCGTGATAAATACTTTTTAATGTTTTTTACGGAAAACACTTTATTAATCAAATCTTCTAAACCAGTTCCAGTTTGTAAGCCCAAATATTCTGCGAGTTTCTTTTTTACTTCGTCCTTATTTTGTCCAACATCTATTTTATGTTCTACAATTTTGTCTATTATCCATGATGCCCTTTGGTTCCAACCTTTAACATCGTGGCCTTCATTTTTAAGTTTTTCCCTTAGTGCTTCACCAAGAATTTTAATAGTCAGTTTTTTTTCAACATTACTATTTGACAATCCATTCTTCAACATTAATCTGTATTTAGCCTCCTCTAGTTTGTTTCCTATATTTTTATTTAATGCTTCTTGTGATTCTAGCGATTCTTTCATTTGGTCAATTGTCAGTTTTTGTTCTTGAAATTTTTTATGCTTTCTGCTATACTTTGTATTTTGCTAGGAACCCAATTATCTATATCTGCTTGAGTAAAAACTTTAGAATTTATTATTAATTTTTTATAGTCTTCAAATTCTTTATTTGGCTTAACTTTTACCTCTGGCTGTTCCTGTTGTTCTTGTGGCTGTCCCTGCTGTGGTGGCATAATATATTGATATTGTGGTGGCGGTGGTAATGCTTGTATCCTATCTTTTCTATCTTCTTCATATTTTACATCATCTATGAGTTTTTGCTCCCTTCTTAGTTCTCTGGTTTTTTGTTCTTGTCGTTCCTTGATATCGATCTTTTCGTATTTCTCCTTTCTGAGTTTGTCTAAGTGGTCATTAATGGCGGTTCTAGTATTTTGCTCAATCTCCGACAAACTCTGGACTTTTCTTAAGTCTTCTTTTCGCTTAGGTGCTCGCTTTGATTTTGGTCTGCTCAAGTATTTCATAAAAAGTTTAACAATTTGAAGTGTGCTCATATCATTTATCTTTTTACCGAAATTAAGATAATATTTTTTACCCTTCTGGATAATATACGGCTTCCCGCTCTTATTCCTATAAACCCGCGGGGGTCTTAATTTCTGTTTCTTCGCTTTCTTGACGACCATTCTATACAAACAAAAAATCATCATTTAGAATTTGAGTGCTCCTCGCCCTTTCTGCTTACCATACCCCAGTCTTGATGCTACAGCACCAACACTACCAGCGTAAGGCACCCCAACGCTACTTAATGCTCCCGCAGTCCTAGAGATTAACTTATTATTGCGAAGAAATTTATCAACAGCCATTGCGGTTTTGCCCACTTTTTGCCAGTTAATTTTACCGCCAGCCTGCCCCTTGCCCTTCTTGCGACCAGTTTTCTTTTTACCTCCAGCCATGTTTGTGCTTGAGTTAATAGTTCGTTTGCCGATTGTTGGAATGACTTCAACACGAGTTGTTTTAACTACCATAAAAAGATAGATGATTATATAATACAGAAAAAAATAATTAATTCCAAATTTTTTATTCATTTTAATGTAAGCAAAATTCTTCCGTAACTCATCATCAACACTTGAGACATAAAGAAAATTAAATCTCTCCTTTGTTGCTTCGTGATACTTTTGAAGAAAGTAGTCAAAGTCAAAAGATAAGTCTAAGTGTTTATACACGAGTTCCATTTTGTCCTGAGACTGGCTTGGAAAGATTAATAAATAATCTAATTGCTTAATGGCTTCTGGCCGTAGGTCGTTCAAATACTGGCTTGACATAATAACCTTACTTTTATAGTGTCTGTTCTTTTGTAACAAATCACTTACGGACTTGTCTCTTAATCCGCTCCCTAAATCGTCCAAAACAAAAACTACCTCTGGAGAAATATACTTGCTGGGTCGTTCTTTTGGTGCCTCCGCGGCGCTCTGTTTCTTTTCTTTTCCAAAGTATAAAAATTGTGGTTTCTCTATTTCTTCTTTGTCTTGTTTTACTTCTCCTTCGTGTTGCTCGTCATGTCTGTTCAGTTTGTCTAACTCATAATCAATGACATTTACACCATCTGATTTAAGAAAGGTATATATCGCCATCGGGTTGCCTCTGTTCTTAAAGTGCTTAACCATTGCTTTATAAATGTAATCCTTGTGTATTATTGAAGCAATAATGACAATACGGGTTTTTCTGTCTGTAGTCCCTTTCAGTATTTCAAAGAGTGCTGTCGTTTTCCCGCTCTTCTGATGGGCAAGCAAAAATATGTTAGCATACGGCTCATTGAATAATTTATAACCTTTGCTTTTTTGTTTCCATCCCCCTCTTGTTTTACTGGCTTCACCTTGACATTATTAATCTTCATCATGATATTTTAGAATTGCGCTTCGTGCTCCGCACTCTCACTTATTCTAAAACATCGTTTTTTCTTTATTGTTTAAATTAAATCGGTTGTCGATGTTTATGGAAGGGACTTTGTCCCTTTCCAAACCCGCGGGGGTATGGTAGAAGTTGTTGAAAACAACACCTCCAAACAAATATCAGGCTACGAATTCCAAACACACAACAATTCTTCCCGCTAAATTTCCTGTGTCAATATTTCCGCTGTCGGTTTCAAGGATTTTAAATGTATATTGTCCGTCGCTCCATCCAACAACACCCAAATTATAACCGAGGTTTGAAATGTTTGCTGTGGTGCTGTCCGCAAATGTTCCAATAATTCCAATTCTATCCATGTAAAGAATTCTGGTTTTTGTCTCTGTCTGGTCGTTCATATAGTGGATAAATTTTACATTCATTTTGGTGGGTGTGAATGACATTTGGATATTTTTTATTAAATGTTTTGCTTCCTCCAGCAAAATTTTTGCTCAGAAAAATAATCTTTTGGTATTTATAGTCAGCGATGATGTACTCTATATTAGTGCTAATAAACTTTTTATTAATTAATATTTATGCTCGGACTGCCTGCGACTTTTACTCACGGGTAAGCGAAAAAAAGAATGAGAGTTGTGCTTATTGTATAAAGCAAGGTATTGAAACAAAATTCAAATGTGTGTATAAGCCTATGAGTGATTGGTGTGTTAGTTTTGATGAAGCAATTCCTTTAATCTGTGCCAGTGATAGTTCTTGGTATAAAATACACTTGTATGAATGTTCATTTCTTGGATATTTGAGAATTGCGCTTCGTGCTACGCACTCTCGCTTATTCTCAAACATCGTTTTTATACTTTAATGGTGGACGATGTTTTACGAAGGCACAAAGTGCATGAGTAAAATATCATTTCTTTGAACTAGAAGGTGATGGAAGGCAAATGCCAATAAGCAATGTCAAAATACCAACATATGTGTTGGCTACCTCACAAGGCAAGTTCTTTTCAGATAGCCTCACGATACAAAGGGTTATAATGGCAATGATGATACCCATTTGAAATAAGTATTTAATAAGTCGGCTGTCTGTCGGTCTGTTTTTTATACAACAACAATTCCAGTTATCTTCCAATTCGTGCTCTATTTTTTTTCTTCATTCTTTAGTTCTACTTCAAAAACACGAGACTTTAATTCTGGAGTTAGTTCGCCATCCATATCCATAATAGGTGGTGGTCTGTGAAGTCTGGTTGTATTATTTGACATTATCAAGAACGGCCACTCTGATTTCTGCTAATTGATTTGCTTGGTCTTGTAGTATATTAAGTAATATTTTCTTTTTCTAAATTAACTACCTTTTCTGATAATTGTTGAACCGCTTTAATTAATGGTGCGATAAATTCGGAATAACCTATACCATAACAGACATCACCACTATCAACACATTTAACATCTTCTGGATTAACACTCACACCTTTCAATTCGCATTCTTTTCTTTGCTTTGGACACGGAACCATAATTGCTTCTTTTATAAAACCGCCAAAATCTAGCATATCCATTTCTGTTAGTATTTCTTTCAATTCCTGTGCTATTAAGCCAGTCCTACATTTCTTGTTGTCATCAATCATACGATAGCAAACTGGATTTAACTTATTAATAAAATCTAAGCCTAAGCATTCCTTTATATCTTCTTTTTTTCTCCTGTCTGAATATTGAATTGGATTAGACAATACCCATAATTGTCCATCGCTTGCTTTCAAAGACATTAAAGCAGTATTTGAATTATTCTCCCATATGAACCCACTCGTTGAAGAATTATTCACTCTAAATCTAATAGCATAAGACGTTAATCCTCCGCCTACTCCTCCTGCTGGTGCTGTTCCTCCACTTAATGATTTATTTTCTCCAGACTGAGACATATAAATCCCCCATGCTGAATCACCAGTATCCCAAATAAATATTCCTCTCGCATTCGTTCCGTCTGTTTGTCCTTGAATTCCCATTTTCGCTCCATTAGTAGTTGTGGTCGTTAGCAACCCAGAATATGTAATCCCCGCATTTGCCGTTATCAATCCTTTTGTCCATAAAGTCCCGTTTGCCCCATTTAATGACATTAACAATTGCTCATTAGAATTTTCCCACACAAAACCATCCGCCGAAGCAAAACCACTCCTAAATCTTACGGCAAAGCCTGAAATATCGTTGCTTGCCACTGCTGTTCCTCCAGATAGACTTTTAAGTGCCCCTGGCTGAGCCATATAAATCCCCCATCCTGAGGTGTCTGTATCCCACAGAAATATACCCTGTCCATTTCCTCCATCTACTTTATTTTGAATAGATAACTTACAACCGCCATCTGCTGTTAATAATCCGCTCGCCGTTAATGTAGTTGTAGTCATGCCTGTGGTTGAAGTAATTGTTGTTCCCGTTATTGTTCCGCCATTTGTTATATTGTTTGAGTTCATATCTAAGGCACCATAAAACCGCATACCCCCAGCATTGTTAAAACGGACAATGTCAGATGAAGCACTTTTATTGTCCAAAAGTTTTGAAATATAAAGACCTGCTCCTTTTGCATCAAATGCTACATTCGTAAATACATAACCTCGTTGGTTTGCGGTTCCACTTGTAGCAGTATTTAGAGTAAATAAGAAATACTGATAATCTCCTGATGTCTGTGAAAAGAATATATCTCCTCCATTTTGGTTTAATATCCTCGCCCCATTATATGTTATATTTCCGCCATTAGTGATAGTTTGATTATTAAAATCGGCATTGTTCGTTAAAGTTAGATATTTTATCGTAGTGCTCGCCCCATTAAATGTTTTACTTCCTGTTATGGTTTGGTCTGTTGTTAGTTTTACATTTTGCCCGTCCAATGTGTCCGCATACCCTTTTGTCGCTCCGTCCGTCGCTAATGTCGGAGTTCCAAGGTTGGCTATTTTGCATCAAAGGCTATGCCAATACCATCAAAAGTTGTAGGGTTGGACGAACCACTTACTTCTAAAGTTGATGTAAATTTTTTATTCCCTGCTATTGTTTGGTCTCCTGTTAGTTTAACCACCGAAGTATCAAGAACGGAAACATCCACACCATCAACCAAATTCACATTTGTTATGCTTTTGCTTTTCATATCAATACCCGCACTAGCATTTATTACACTGCTAAATGTTTTTATTCCTCCTATGGTTTGGTCTCCTGTTAGTTTGACCACCGAACCATCAACCGCGAGATTAGCGAGATTAATTCCATTATATGTAGAAGCCCCCGAAATAGCATAACCATTCATATTTAGTCCTCCCGTCATACTAGCAGTTCCGTCTAATCTAAGAAATGGTGGTGTGGTGTTTCTCCATTGTCCCGTGCTATACATAATCAGTTGATTATCTGCTGGAAAGCCTGATATTGTCACATCGCTATGTGAGTCTATACTTCCACTCGCTGACACCTTATTATTATTATCATTATGCTCAAATATCCATTCATCAACACCTTTGTCATTTAGTAAATTAACTCCTGTTATATTCTTCATTCCCATACTAATACCTGTTTCATCAACATTTATCGGAAATGTTTTATTTAGTTATATGTTAGATAACTATTCATCGCCACTGGTGCTGTAATGACTACATCTGAAAGTGTATCAATTGAACCAAGGGCGGTATTCTTCCATTTGCCTTCTACATCGTTGTAAGTTAAGTATTGTCCGCTTGCTTGTGCAAATATGTTTGTGTCTATCAAAATTATATAAACTTGTTTGGTGCGGATTGGAAGTATTAGAGCGGTGTTGAGTTGAGGCTTTGACTTCGTCATTATCCCTTACTCGTTGCTCTGTATAGTATAAACTGCTTCCTTCTTTGATATCCGTAGTTGATTTTAAAGCGAGCCGTGTGTCAAAGCGGTTATCTGTCCAATAATGATTAAGTCCTTCTTTTAGGTCAGTCGTTGATTTAAAGCGAGCCGTGTGTCAAAGCGGTTATCTGTCCAATAATAATTACGTCCTTCTTTAATGTCCGCGGTGCTTTTGGTAGCCAGTCGTGTATCAAATCGGTCGTCAGTGTAATAAAAATTTATGGGGTCAGCATCTTCTGGCACTCTGTCTGTATTCAGACCTGTGATATTAGTATTAGTTAGATCAAGGTTGGCGATTGATAGGCTGTCTGTCGCGATTTCTGACAAGCTGAGTAATGACTTATATTGCGACATAGACATTTTAGAATTGCGCTTCGTGCTGACGCACTCTCGCTTATTCTAAAACATCGGAAAAAATTTGAAGAAAAAATTAATTGGAAACGATGTTTTGTGATGACGAAGTCAGAACAAAATATCAATTATTTATTTATTTACTTAAAAAAGACTAAAATATATTAATCTTAGTATAAATGCCGTCTCCCGAAGCAAGTCGCAAGAATTGGGGTAAGGCCGTGGAAAGTATTAAGAGTAAGAAACAGCAAAAGATTGAAATAGCAAAAGAGAAATTAGCAAAGTGTAGAAAGGCTTATGTAGGCGATGATGAAGAGATGGAGGAAAAGATAAACCGCATGGCAGAAATGGGTGTTGCTAATGATATCATTAATGGAAAAGACCAAGATGATACACCAGAAGAAAGCAGTGATAGCGATGAAGAATGTGATTTTAATGATATCATTGCTGAAAAGATGGCTAAGATGAAAATAAGAAGAAAGAAAGCGGAAGCAAAGAAGAAAGTAAATAAAAAGCATGTGCCTGAGACTGAACCTGATGAGAGCGAAAGCGAAAGTGAAGAAAGTGAAGAAGAACCAGTAAAGAAAGGTAAGGGTAAAAAGTCAAACATATCAGTTAATGTTTATAATCAAGCAGAGAAGCCAAGCAAGAAAGAAAAAAATAATGATATCGAAAAATGTTTCTTAAAATTCTAATAATATACAATGGATAATAAGCACACAAATCAGCAACAACAAGAAACTCCTGAGCAGACAGAGCGGAAAGAAAAACTTGAAGAAGTGGCAGAGATACATTTTCAATCAAAGCCAGCTAAGATATGGAACACGATAACCTCACCAGAAGCAAAACCACTAAGTCAAGTATTTATTGATTTAATGGATATGTCAAAGGTGGCGAGAAAGAAAGGTAATGCTAACTATAATTTTGGATTAGTTGCTATTGATGTATATAGCCGTCGTGGGTGGACTGAGCCAGTCAAAAATAAAACAACTGGTTATGTCTTAGAAGGGTTAAAAAAAATATTTACAAAAAAAGTTCCTGAAAGAATTACTTCAGATAATGGTGGTGAATTCAAAGGACAAGTGGCTGAATATTTCAGACAAAACATAGGACTGTCCAAGTAGGCGATCACAGAACAATGGGTATACTTGATAGGTTTATTAGAACAATACGAAATGAATTAAACTTAATATGGGAATTTAATGAAAATTTTCAATGGGTTCCTATTATTCATGAGGTTGTTGATGCTTACAATAAAACATATCATACAACAATAAAAGCAGTTCCGATTAATGTTTTTGAAGGGACTGAAAAAAACACTCAAGAAATATATAGAAATCCTTTAATTAATGAATTTCCTAAAGGAACAAGAGTAAGAAAGGAATTAGAAAGAACTATTTTTTCTAAAGGCGACAAGCAATTCAGTAAAGCTATATTTAAGGTTAAGGGCCGGAAAGGCTTCAAAGTAATCTTGTCAGAAGAAGACTTAGTAAGACCGTCAGAATTATTAAAGACTAATGTTGAAGAGCACCATGAAGAAGAAGAACCGAAGGAGCAGTTATCGGAAAAAGTAATACAAATTACTAAAGAGAAAAAATATTAATTTGTTAAAATCATTGGATGTAAAACCGGAAAACATACGGAGCAGTGCTAGAATAAAAAAGAAAGTTGAAAAGTTGGACCTTTAATAAAAAAATAAATTAAAACGAAACATTTGGAATAACATTCTCTTCTAGATTAGTATTTGTTTAACATATCATTAACATCAATCTAGAAGAAAACGTTATTCTTAGCAACTGATTTAATTAACGGATGAACTTAGCTTTGTAAATAGTTTTCACCACTCTTCCAAAATGAGAAACAATCTCCGCCACATTAGGCAATGTTCTCACCATAATCATATCAGTTTCTCCTACACGAGGCTCAAATACGACGACATACTCTGAAATTTCTTGTGGAGCCGAGCGGTATCCCCAGACAACAACAGCAATAGAATTTGGCACCTCTGCAGAATAATATTTTGCATTTCCTGCCTTCTTATCTATTACTACATTAACATCGCTAATTCTAATCACGACATTTCTGCTGCCAGTTGGTCTTCCCCCCTTTTTTGCACCTTTTTTCCTGGCACCTCTAGGCCTCAACCAGTCAGGAACTTCTTCTACACTCATGTTCTTTGCATCTTCTGTTACCTCCTTATCATACAGGCAATAAAACAAACAATAGAAGAAAAATGATTTACCTCAACAGCAGTGTCGGTGACGTTTTTTTCCTCTGTTTGCTACACACACACACATAAAGGAAAGCAAAAAAAAAATAAAAATTATTACCAAAACACGTGCATCATGTGTGTCTTGTGCTTCTTGCTGTGCCTCCAGCAGGGACATAGCCTCCTATACAAGAAACCTCATGCAAATAAAACAAATAGGAACTAAATTACCTCATTTTCAGGCTCTTCCTGCTCTGGGTCGTCGTGTCACTCCTCTTCAGGCTCGTTGTCCGATATCCTGCAACACACAAAAACAGCAAAGGTTTGGATTTCTTGTCTTAGCCACTTTGGGAATTCTGAAAAAGTCGCAGAATGAAAAAAAGAAACATGCAAAAACACATGATTGAATTTCTGGAATTTCTGCTGACAATTTGAAATGCAGATAAAAGGAAAAGCGAAAATTTTTTTCACACCGTATGCGGGAAAGGTGAGGCGAAATGGACACAAGGGAAAGTTCTGTCCTTGGATAACTTTTTTCTTTATAGGGTAAGTAAAAACATTTCAGAATTTTCCAATCGCCTTTTCGATAATGAGCGAAGACGAGAGCAACAACAATAGCGATGATGAGTACACTGAGAGAGAAGAAACAAATAAATATTTAGATAAATTGAAAGATAAATCTCGTAAGAACATATTAAATGTAGAGCAAGTAATGATGTAAGATTTGATAATTTAATCAGCAGACTTGCTCAAAATGAAAAAGAAAGGATTGAATTGGAGAAACAAAAAATAGATTGCGAAAATAAAGCACTCGCGATTGAAGAAATACTAAATCAGAAAAAAGAAGAAACTGAACGAAAGGAAAAAATTGAACAAATGAAACGTGAAAAAAAGAGAGAAGAAGAACAAAAGAAACAATTACAATTATTTGAACATTGGCTAAGTGCTGGAAATCAACTAATGGGAGTTGATGATGAGATAAAAGCACGAAAGATGATTGATAGTGGAAAAACAACATCAGAAATAATTCAATCATATGAAAAATATAAAAGACAGAGAATTGAATAAAAGTGATTTAACCACTTGCTCCTTTAGCACATAGGAGTATAAACTAGTGTGTGTTTAATTTTATCCAAAAACAAAAATTGGGGGAAAGCCCTCCTTGTTTGCAAAGAAATTTTATCTACCATACTTGTTGTGTGTGGTAGGGTTAGAATACTGGAGAAGACTTCAAAAAGGTAATTTAATAATAATTATTTAAAGGTAGCTGTTTTTCTTTCTTTTGTCTATCTGTATTTGTTATAAATAGATAGACGAAATAATGAATAACTGCTCTTGGTGTGGTTTCTGTAGAGAAACTGCACTGAAAAAGCGTGCCGAAGTGCGACCCTATACTACTGAGCCTTGCTGCGCCCCATGCCTAAGTCTTGCGCTAGCACTAGTACTAGTACAGTAGTAGTACTAGTAGTCTAGTCTAGGTAGTAGCATGCCAACTTGAAATTTTTCTCAGGAGTAATAAAAAAAAAAGGGTTAGTAGCATGCCAACTTGAAATTTTTCAGAGTAATAAAAAAAAGACTGCAATAGGTGCCACCGGTTGATCGGCAAATTCGCGGGAAACTGTGCACCCGGGCCAGCCTGGTCAGCAGGTTCGCAATGAACTTCCAAAACCGTCTGGATGTCCTTCTTGTTTTGCCAATTCCCCCTCCTTTGTTTGTCAATGCCCTCCTTTTTTATTTGATCATTTCCCTTCCTTTGATTGCTCCTTTCCATTTAGTTTATCACCATCTTTCCTTCATTTCATCATTTCTCCTTTATCTCAGGTAAGTTAAGAATGCGCGCTATTCGAATTTCAGCCGCTGCGGACTTGACCCGTGTTTCTCCAGCGTTGAATGGAATGCACCGTGTGGGTGCCCGCACTTTTACAACTCCCACCTTCGACGAAATTGGTATGCTGGAAAAGCTACTGGCAGATGCCAAAGCGCGCAAAGTGGTCCTCCTTCACTTTCCGTTCCTTTCTCTGTAATCCTTTTCCTACTCTCTTTCCCTCTTCTTCTTCTCTTCTCTTCTCTGCTCTTCTTTCGCTCTCCCTCCTTGCTTATCATCACTTGTGATTTGCTTTCATTTCTGCTCGTTCTGGTAAAGCTCATCAAAATAGAACACTGTTATTGCACAGACAGGGAATGTTTCTTGTCTTTTTGTCTCTTGGTTTTTCTTAAGTCTGTGCAAGCATATTTTTTCGCTTCTCAATCTTCTGTTACAGACACCGTCAGGCGCAACTAAGGGGGGAGGTAGAACTGGGCCAAAGTTTCAAATTGGAACCTTCAACAATATCTCTCCGGTGGGTCTGAAGCAGTTCGATGAAGACTACTACAATGTCAAGTCAGCAGGGTTACTCATCAAGGTCACACCACTCACAGACATGCACAGAAAACACCAAAATAAGATAAGCAAACATAAATGCACATACATACATGCATGATACACATATACATACATGCGTGCATACATACACACCTACCTCTACCTACCTCTACCTACCTACCAACCTACCTACCAACCTACCAACCTACCTACCTACCTACCTACCTACCTACCTGCCTACCTACCTACCTACTAACCTACCTACTAACCTACCTACCTATATACATACCTACCTATACCTACCTACCTACCTACCTACCTACCTACCTACCTACCTACACATACATACATACATACATACATAATGTACATACATACATACATATATATATATATACGTACATACATACATTCTTATCTCTTATCTTGTACTTGTACTTGTACTTGTACTTGCACTTGTACTTGTACTTGCACTTGTACTTGTAATTGTAATTGTAATTTATTGTGTGTTGTGTTGTGTTGTGTTGTATTGTGTTGTGTTGTATTGTATTGTGTTGTATTGCGTTTTTTTCTTTTGCTTCGTATTGTATTGTATTGTATTGTATCGTATCGTATCGTATCGTATCGTATCGTATTGTATCGTATCCTATCGTATCCTATCGTATCGTATCGTATCGTATCGCATCGTATCGCATCGTATCGTATCGTATCGTATCGTCTCGTCTCGTCTCGTCTCGTCTCGTCTCGTCTCATATCGCATCATTTCATCGTATCGCATCGCATCGTATAGTATCGTATCATATCTTATCGTATTGTATTGTATTATGTTGCGTTGCAATTTGTGTCGCTGTGTGTCTGCAGCAGAATATTGCCCCGCATGCTCTGACTGCGCGCTATTGTATTTTCTTGTATTTGTCTTGTATTTGTCTTGTATTTGTCTTGTATTGTCTTGTATTTTTTTTTTTTTTTTTTGTATTGTATTATCTTGTATAGTCTTGTATGGTCTTGTATTGCGTTGTGTTGCGTTGTTATGTGTGCGCCTCTGCGTGTGTGTGCGCGCGCGTATGTGTGTGTGTGTGTGTGTGTGTGTGTGTGCAGGAAAATATTGAGCCTCATGCGCTGCTACTGCGCTCACACAAACTACAAGCCTCCGAGGTCTTGTCTTTTGTTGTATACCTTTTCTAATTTGTTGTTGTTGTTGTTGTTGTTGTTGTTTGTCAACTTTTATGTTGTGTTATGTTTCCTTCCGTTGTGTTTTTGCTGTGTAGTATGTCATTACGTTGCGTTATATACTTCCTTGAATTACACTATTCTACACTAAGTAGATAAGTAGATAGATAGATAGGTAGGTGGGTAGGTAGGTAGATAGGTAGGTAGGTAGGTAAGTAGGTAGATATATGTATAGATGTATAGATAGATAGATAGATAGATAGATAGATAGATAGATAGATAGATAGATAGACAGGTAGACCAGGTAGAAAGACAGACAGTCAGATAGATATCGTAACGCAACTAGCAATGTCCAAGCACGTGTGGTTAGTGAGATAGATAGATAGATAGATAGATAGATAGATAGATAG
>WBZZ01006813.1:127500-131371 GCA_019918135.1 Paulinella micropora | reverse complement strand
CCTGCTTCTGCACAGCACTCCACCACAACAGCCGCACTTGCCGGATTTTCCCGTGGCTTCACCGAATTTTTCCGAAATTCCTCCCACCGAGCGACCTTTTCCGGCAGCGTACACGCCAGTGAGCCATCCTTCCTTTGCACCGGCGCGGAGACCTTCGTTCTGCGTGCCCCGCCAAGTCGCTTCGCGAGTAGCCAAAAGCGCTTTGAGGATTGCTCGCGTTGACATTTGACCGCTTCTTCCTGCACTTGCTTGAAAGAGGCGGACTTCTTGGCCCGAGTTGCCTTCCGAATTTGCTTGCGGAGACGTAGCCAATTCAGACGGCTTCCGCATTCGATTCATCCCTCCTGTATGCTGCGTAGGCCTCCCGGCGCAGTTGAATGAGCTCCTTTAGCTCCCCGTCGAACCAATTGTTGGTGAAATGGGGTCGTATACATCTGGAGCCAAGGACCCGGTGCGCCGCCATTCGGAAGGACTGCGCCACTCGCTCGGTGACGTCATCTACCACCCGTTGGCTGTCGGCACCACCCGATAGGTCAAGCTCAGGCAGCTGATGCACTCCAAGCTTCTGTAGGCAATGCTGGGATACGTCATCGAACTTGTCGCGTAGATAATCCAGCGCTTGCTTCGCAGCGTGATCATTACCCGAGACACCAGCACCAATAAGCTTATCAACACGAAAGGACCTGTAAGGTTTCGCAGCCCGCTTTGGCCGGCGCTGGCCGCTCCACGTCAGTTCGGCCCATACTGCCTTGTGGTCCGTATCAAGATCATCTTCGCATACTCCGAACTTTGCTCCAGATGCCAAGCCAGGCGACGCGCAGATGTAATCGAGGAGGTGCTTGCCTGTGCCCATGCCGCGCTGCTCACGCCGGGACCACCAGTAGGACCCTTCCACTGGGCACGAGAAGCCGCTCAGATTTCGCAGGCCCGTAGCGACGAGGACAGCCGCGAGTCTCTTGCCGTTCTCCGAAACGTACCGGTGCTCCCTTTTCATCGACCTCCCCGTGCTGACCGACGATGCCCTCCTCTTTTCGGCTGCATGCCGGCCCGAGCTTCGCGTTGGCATCCGCCACCGTGACCACAAGACCTTTGGCTCCAAAAAAAGCTATAGCTGCCTGCCAGGCCGCATACGCCTCTGACGACTCTTCTTCCTGCGTTTCCTGGGAAAGTAGCCGTTGCCCACATAGATATCCTGAGCGCCGGTAACACCCGAGGCGATACGCAGCCACACTTGCTGCCGGTGGTCGACGGGGGCTGACACCAGGTTGCAATACGGACCAAGGAAGTTAGCCACCGCGAATAGAACCCCACCCTTGCAGCGATTTTTCTCGCTGACCTCCGCAGGCTTTCCAAAAATCCGGAATCCATCCAGGCTGCATTTGGAAAGTTGCTTCTTGCCCATGCGGTGCTCCTGAGCCCCGATGACTAGCCAGCCCTCGTGCTTGTAGAATGATGCCCATTCCGCCGTGCCTACGTTGTCGTATCCCGTTTTACCCTGCCAGTTGTGACTCGCGACGAGTAGCTTGAAGCCGGTATCGAACTGCTTGGAGCGGTGCTTCTTGGCTCGTTTCCGGACCCGACGGCCGCGCTTGGCTTCCGCCCTCGTGCTACCCCCCTCTGCAGGTGCTTGCGCAGGTTGGTCCCCCACTGCACTGGCCGCCGAGTGCAGGGGCACCACCTGCACATCAGCACACTCAGACACACACTCAGGTGCATCGGCATGCAATGCTGAAGACACCACCTGCACATCGACCCCGTCGCAGCTTCCTCCTTCCGGACCGCCGCTTCCCCACGCAGATGGATGCGAATAAGCCTTCGGACACGTTCCCTGTCCCTGAACCTGCGCCCAAGGGCCACATTGACCCCTCTGCCGAAGAATTTTAGATGTTTGAGTTGCTGCAACGCCGTCTGCCTGCTGTCATCGTCCTCGTAGACCAGCTCCAGGTGACGAGACATTCGCTGGCCTTGCCACTCCATTACCGGGACCACCAGACCAAGACCGCTCATTTTGGAGGCGATCTCCTGTAGATTGGCGCGTTCTGAGAGCCCCCAGACAATCAGATTACGCCCGTCCTTGTCGTACCGATCTACCCGCCGGTACCGTCGAGGCGGCGGTGCCATCTGCCATATAGCGCCGCTCGCCTTTTGTTGAAGCGCCGACCCGTGTGCCAGGTTTGGGGAGGAAGGATGAGGCGCAGCTAAGATAGCCTCCCCACGTGGTTCAGGAATTCCGTCATATACGCGAGCCCTCATCCTCCCATCCTGGGACATCGGGCCAGAGCCCGTCGAAGAGGCATTCCCACGGGGATTGTCCAGGTCTTCGGCGATTCTACCTTGTCCCATAAGGGCCACAGTGGTAGCTCCGTGCTTCGCGTATTTGTAATCCATTGAGAGTAGTAGACGGCCAATGTCGCTGGCCATCACCGCCGCGCCTCTTTACGCCGAGGAAAGCGCCCGTCCATGCAAATAGCATCGGCGGTATCTGCAACACACACTACACGCATTTCCGCCGGTGTCACTGGACGCTGCCGCGTCGCTTCGTGCCCTTCGGCGCCCGCCAGCACCCCCAGCGTCGCCAGAACCTGCATCATGCACTACACACACTCTCCATCGCATCGCCAACGCCTCTACTCTCATGCCTTATGGACTTTCAGCTGCTCCTAACAATACACATCATGAGGTACGGGTGTCCCCGAGTGGAGCCAGATCGGATGGCGTGCCGCTGAAACTCCTCCCCCACGTGGGTATAGAAGGCGCGAACCTAGCGGTACCTATAGGGTCTTACAGACAAGTATAGTAACCCCAGCCGAAGCTGCTCAGTTAGAAATGCAACGGTGGAGGGTGTGAATGCATGGGGCAAGGCACGGCAACGCAGCAAGGCACTGGCAAGGCATTGGGACCGACTGAAGCCCCTCTCCAACGTGCGCGTCATCATGTGTTCCAGTTAGGCAACCCCGAAGAAGCGAAGATAGGGAGGAGACAAAACCCAGGTAGGATGAAGATAGGATTAACATTACGCCGAAATGGAGCCGAGTTGGAACAGGTCAACTCGGCCCCATCTCGGCTCAATGTGAATCCTATCTTCAATCCATCTCGGTACTGTTTCCTCCGAATGCTCACCTCAACAAGATCACCAAACCTGAACTGGAAGCCCCCAGGCATTTACTCGGCAGGAAATTCGGCGAAAATGGGCTAACCAGGAAACCAGACCCAAACCAACAGCCAAGAAAAACGAGCCAACCAACAATCCAACAGACAACCCCACAACCTGCCTGGCCGAACCCCTACCGAGTAAATGCCCAGTTGAGAGTTGCGCATATCCCGGTGACCGCCCTCCCCAAGCGGTCACCTTCGTGGGGAGAGGCCCAACCACCTCCTCTTCCCATGGAGTGCCATCTTGTGCACCCCTCCAGAATAATAATAATAATAATAATAATAATAATAATAATAATAATAACAGTACTACTACTACTACTACTACTACTACTACTACTAATGGTAATAGTGCTCTATTTTAGGGATATAGTTGAAATTATAAAATTCGAATGTAATGACCAAGTAATGCCAAAATGAATGGCTGAGATTGCTCCGAGGCTGTAAAGTTGTGCATGTGATAATGAGAGGAAAAGCGACCTAGGGAAGAGGAGAGTTGTGTGTGTGTGTGTGGGGGGGGGGGGGGGGGGGGGGTAGGCAAATTCGCGCACCGCAAACCATCCTTTCAGGTGTTGATGCAGCCCCTAGTTATTATTATTACTATTATTATTATTATTATTGTGGCACCGCGATAGCCCAGTGGTTAAGGTCTACCATCTGGGACCTGTCGCCAGTTCGATTCCCGTCGGTGCCAGTATTTTCAAAGGATATTTTCTTT